>CM019066.1:353203833-353273833 GCA_009667805.1 Leptobrachium leishanense | reverse complement strand
CTATCTATCTATCTATCTATCTATCTTATCTCTGTATCTATCTATCTATCTATCTATCTATCTATCTATCTATCTATCTATCTTATCTCTGTATCTATCTATCTATCTATCTATCTATCTATCTATCTATCTATGTGTATCTATCTATCTGTATCTATCTATCTATATCTATCTATCTGTATCTATCTATCTATCTATCTATATTATCTCTGTATCTATCTATCTATCTGTATCTATCTATCTATCTATCTATATTATCTCTGTATCTATCTATCTATATTATCTCTGTATCTATCTATCTATCTATCTATCTATCTATCTATCTATCTATCTATCTATGTGTATCTATCTATCTGTATCTATCTATCTAATCTCTGTATCTATCTATCTATCTATCTGTATCTATCTATCTAATCTATCTATCTGTATCTATCTATCTATCTATCTTTCTGTATCTATCTATCTGTATCTATCTATCTATCTATCTATCTATATTATATCTGTATCTATCTATCTGTATCTATCTATCTATCTATATTATCTCTGTATCTATCTATCTATCTATCTATCTATCTGTATCTATCTATCTATCTATCTATCTATCTATCTATCTATCTATCTATCTATCTATCTATGTGTATCTATCTACAGTTGTGTTCAAAATTATTCAACCCCAATGCTGTAAAGGGTTTTAGGGAATTTAGTGTACATTTGTAATTGTATTCAGAATGAAATCCTACAAGGACTTTTTTAAAGAACCATATGCAACTAAAATGACATCAATTGGTTTTGTAATACAGTAGTAAATGTTTCTTTTTGTGAATTCTTCATTGACACAATTATTCAACCCCTTAAAGACTACCACTCTGAAGAACAGAGGTTCATTCAAGTGTTTTCAATCAGGTATTGAAAACACCTGTGATGTCACGGAGCAGCAATAAAGCATAATAAAGCACCCAATTAGGCAGCTTTAAAATGACTGTGATACTCAGCTCCTTCTAGACATTTACTGGTGTGGTTACAAACATGGTGAAGTCAAGAGAATGGTCCAGGAAGACAAGAGAAGAGGTGATTACTCTTCACAGGAAGGGCAATGGCTATAAGAAGATTGCAAAGATGTTAAACATACAAGAGAGACCATAGGAAGCATCATTCGCAAATTCAAGGCAAAGGGCACTGTTGAAACACTACCTGGTCGTGGCAGAAAGAAGATGCTGACTTCGACTGCTGTGCGCTACCTGAAGCGTAGAGTGGAGAAAAGTCCCGTGTGACTGCTGAGGAACTGAGAAAAGATTTGTCAGATGTGGGTACTGAAGTTTCAGCTCAGACAATACGACGCACACTGCGTAATGAAGGCCTCCATGCCAGAACTCCCAGGCGCACCCCCTTGCTGTCTCCAAAGAATAAGAAGGGTCGACTGCAGTATGCCAAAAGTCATGTGGACAAACCACAGAAGTTTTGGATAGTGTTCTGTGGACTGATGAAACAAAATTAGAACTGTTTGGGCCCATAGATCAACGCTATGTTTGGAGGAGGAAGAACAAGACCTATGAAGAAAAGAACACCTTGCCTACTGTGAAGCATGGCGGGGGGTCAATCATGCTTTGGGGCTGTTTTTGCTTCTGCAGGTACAGGGAAGCTTCAGCGTGTGCAAGGTACCATGAATTCTCTTCAGTACAGGAGATATTGGATGACAATGTGTGATGCAGTCTGTCACAAACCTGAGGCTTGGGAGACGTTGGACCTTTCAACAGGACAATGATCCCAAGCATACCTCCAAGTCCACTAGAGCATGGTTGCAGATTAAAGGCTGGAACATTTTGGAGTGGTCATCGCAGTCACCTGACTTAAATCCGATTGAGAACCTCTGGTGGGACTAAAGAAAGCAGTTGCAGTGCGCAAGCCTAAGAATGTGACTGAACTGGAGGCTTTTGCCATGACGAATGGGCGAAGATACCCGTAGATCGCTGCAAGACACTTGTGTCAAGCTATTGCTTCACGTTTAAAAGCTGTTATAACTGTAAAAGGATGTTGTACTAAGTACTAAGATTGAATGTCACTGGGGGTTGAATAAAACTGATAATGATGTGAGCACAGAAAAGACATTTGTGGTTATTTCATTATAAATGTTATGTTATATTTGTCTGACCTACACGTGCCTCTTTTATTTAATTGTAAGCAAGATGACTGAATGATCAAAATCAATGTCAAACTGGCCAAAACACTCAATTTCAGTGGGGGTTGAATAATTTTGAACACAACTGTTATCTGTATCTATCTTCTATATCTATCTATCTGTATCTATCTATCTATCTATATGTATCTATCTATCTATCTATATTATCTCTGTATCTATCTATCTATCTATCTATCTATCTATCTGTCTATCTATCTATCTATATTATCTCTGTATCTATCTATCTATCTATCTATGTGTATCTATCTATCTGTATCTATCTATCTATCTGTATCTATCTATCTATCTGTATCTATCTATCTATATTATCTCAGTATCTATCTATCTATCTATCTATGTGTATCTATCTATCTGTATCTATCTATCTATCTGTATCTATCTATCTATATGTATCTATCTACCTATCTATCTATCCATATCTATATGTATCTATCTATCTATCGTATCTTAGAATCTTATCTCTTTATCTGTATCTATCTCATCTCTGTATCTATCTATCTGTATCTATCTATCTGTATCTATCTATCTTTCTATCTATCTATATGTATCTATCTACAGTTGTGTTCAAAATTATTCAACCCCCACTGAAATTGAGTGTTTTGGCCAGTTTGACATTGATTTTGATCATTCAGTCATCTTGCTTACAATTAAATCAAAGAGGCACGTGTAGGTCAGACAAATATAACATAACATTTATAATGAAATAACCACAAATGTCTTTTCTGTGCTCACATCATTATCAGTTTTATTCAACCCCCAAGTGACATTCAATCTTAGTACTTAGTACAACATCCTTTTACAGTTATAACAGCTTTTAAACGTGAAGCATAGCTTGACACAAGTGTCTTGCAGCGATCTACGGTATCTTCGCCCATTCGTCATGGGCAAAAGCCTCCAGTTCAGTCACATTCTTAGGCTTGCGCACTGCAACTGCTTTCTTTAAGTCCCACCAGAGGTTCTCAATCGGATTTAAGTCAGGTGACTGCGATGGCCACTCCAAAATGTTCCAGCCTTTAATCTGCAACCATGCTCTAGTGGACTTGGAGGTATGCTTGGGATCATTGTCCTGTTGAAAGGTCCAACGTCTCCCAAGCCTCAGGTTTGTGACGGACTGCATCACATTGTCATCCAATATCTCCTGGTACTGAAGAGAATTCATGGTACCTTGCACACGCTGAAGCTTCCCTGTACCTGCAGAAGCATAACAGCCCCAAAGCATGATTGACCCCCCGCCATGCTTCAGAGTAGGCAAGGTGTTCTTTTCTTCATAGGCCTTGTTTTCCTCCTCCAAACATAGCGTTGATCCATGGCCCAAACAGTTCTAATTTTGTTTCATCAGTCCACAGAACACTATCCCAAAACTTCTGTGGTTTGTCCACATGACTTTTGGCATACTGCAGTCGACTCTTCTTATTCTTTGGAGACAGCAAGGGGGTGCGCCTGGAGTTCTGGCATGGAGGCCTTCATTACGCAGTGTGCGCCGTATTGTCTGAGCTGAAACTTCAGTACCCACATCTGACAAATCTTTTCTCAGTTCCTCAGCAGTTACACGGGGACTTTTCTCCACTCTACGCTTCAGGTAGCGCACAGCAGTCGAAGTCAGCATCTTCTTTCTGCACGACCAGGTAGCGTTTCAACAGTGCCCTTTGCCTTGAATTTGCGAATGATGCTTCCTTATGGTCTCTCTTGTATGTTTTAACATCTTTGCAATTCTTCTATAGCCATTGCCCTTCCTGTGAAGAGTAATCACCTCTTCTCTTGTCTTCCTGGACCATTCTCTTGACTTCACCATGTTTGTAACCACACCAGTAAATGTCTAGAAGGAGCTGAGTATCACAGTCATTTTTAAAGCTGCCTAATTGGTGCTTATTATGCTTTATTGCTGCTCCGTGACATCCACAGGTGTTTTCAATACCTGATTGAAAACACTTGAATGAACCTCTGCTCTTCAGAGTGGTAGTCTTTAAGGGGTTGAATAATTGTGTCAATGAAGAATTCACAAAAGAAAATTTACTACTGTATTACAAAACCAATTGATGTCATTTTAGTTGCATATGGTTCTTTAAAAAGTCCTTGTAGGATTTCATTCTGAATACAATTACAAATGTACACTAAATTCCCTAAAACCCTTTACAGCATTGGGGGTTGAATAATTTTGAACACAACTGTATCTATCCCATATCTATCTATCTATCTTATCTCTGTATATATTCGTATCTATCTATCTATCTATCTATCTATCTGTATCTATCTTATCTCTGTATATATTCGTATCTATCTATCTATCTGTATCTATCTTATCTCTGTATCTAGCTATCTGTATCTATCTGTATATATCTATCTATCTAATCTTGGTATTTATCTGTCTTATCTCTGTATCTATCTATATCTATCTATTATTATCTCTAAACAAAAAAGGGATAATGTAGCGCTGATAAATGAATCAATGTAGGAAATCGCTCATACACCTATGGTCCTTGTTACTCAACCATCACATAAAGAGACAAAAAATAAAAAATGGTGTAGCGATGTCAATGTCCTTCACAGGATAAAGTCAATGTCCCGTTTATAATCTTTTTCTCCAAGTTTTTCTTCTTGTGGTGTCCCTCAGAGAAAACACAGAAAGTACACATCATAGTGCGACCTGTGTTTTCTCTGAGGGACACCCACAAGAAGAAAAACTTGGAGATAAAGATTATATAAACGGGACATTGACTTTATCCTGTGAAGGACATTGACATCGCTACACCATTTTTTATTTTATTTTTTGTCCTATTATTATCTCTGTATCTACCTATATCTATCTATCTTACCTTAGTATATATCTTATCTATCTGTATCCATCTTATCTTAGTATCTATCTATCTGTATCTATCTATCTTTCTATCTATCTATCTTATCTCTGTATCTATCAGAATCTATCTATCTATCTATCTATCCTATCTCGGTATCTATCTCAATCTATCTATCTGTATCTGTCTATCTTATCTTAGTATCTATCTTATCTCTGTATATATATATCTTATCTTAGTATCTATATTATCTTAGTATATTTCTTCCTTATCTTAGTATATATCTTTCTTATCTTAGTATCTATCTGTATACAGTGGAAAGAAAAAGTATGTGAACCCTTTGGGATTACGTGGAGTTTTGCAAGAATTGGTCATAAAATGTGCTCTGATCTTCATCTAAGTCAACAATTTTTGAAAAACACAGTCTGCATAAAATAATACAACACAAACATTATATGTTTTCATGTGTTTATTGAACATAACATGTAACATTCATAGTGCAGGCTGGAAAAAGTATGTGAACCCCTAGCCTAATGACTTCTCCAAGAGCTACTTGGAGCCAGGAGTGAGCCAACCTTGAGTCCAATCAGTGTGATATTATTGGATGTGTTGCTGAAAGCTGTCCTGCCTTTAAAAACACACACCAGTTTTGGGTTTACTGGTTTCAAGAAGCACTGCCTGATGTGAACCATGCCTCGCAGAAAAGAGCTCTCAGAAGACCTACGATCAAGAATTGTTGACTTGCATGAAGCTGGAAAGGGTTACAAAAGCATCTCCAAAAGCCTTGATGTTCATGTGTCCACGGTAAGACAGACTGTCTACAAATGGAGAAAGTTCAGCACTGTTGCTACTCTCCCTAGGCGTGGTCGTCCTGTAAAATGACTGCAAGAGCACAGCACAGAATGCTTAATGAGGTAAAGAAGAATCCTAGAGTGTCAGCTAAAGACTTACAGAAATCTCTGGCACATGCTAACATTTTTGTTGACACATCTACAATAAGGAAAACATTAACAAGAATGGAGTACATGGGAGGACCACGGAGGAAGCCATTGCTGTCCAAAAAGAATATTGCAGCACGTTTGAAGTTTGCAAAAGAGCACCTGGATGTTCCACAGCACTACTGGCAAAAATATTCTGTGGACAGAGGAAACCAAAATTGAGTTGTTTGGAAAAAACACACAACACTATGTGTGGAGAAAAAAGGCACAGCACACCAACATCAAAACCTCATCCCCACTGTAAAACATGGCGGAGGGAGCATCATGGTTTGGGGCTCCTTTGCTGCCTCAGGGCCTGGACGGATTGTTGTCATTGATGGAAAAATTAATTCAGAGTTTATCAAGACATTTTGCAGGAAAACGTAAGACCATCTGTCCGCCAACTGAAGCTCCGCAGAGGATGGGTGATGCAACAGGACAATGACCCAAAGCATACAAGTAATTCAACAAAAGAATGGCTTCAACAAAACAAAATACGCCTTCTGGAGTGGCCCAGTCACAGTCCTGACCTCAACCGATTGAAATGCTGTGGCATGACATTAAGAGAGAGATTCACACCAGACATCCCAAGAATATTGCTACACTGAAACAGTTTTGTGAAGAGGAGTGGTCCAAAATTACTCCAGATCGTTGTGCAGGTCTGATGTGCAACTACAGGAAACATTTGGTTGAGGTTATTGCTGCCAAAGGAGGGTCAACCAGTTATTAAGTCCAAAGGTTCATACTTTTTCCACCCTGCACTGTGAATGTTTACATGTTATGTTCAATAAACACATGAAAACATATAATGTTTGTGTTGTATTATTTTAAGCAGACTGTGTTTTTCAAATTGTTGTGACTTAGATGAAGATCAGAGCACATTTTATGACCAATTCATGCAAAGCTCCACGTAATCCCAAAGGGTTCACTTACTTTTTCTTGTCACTGTATATCTATCTTATCTCAGTATCTATATCTCTGTATCTATATGTACCTATCTACCTTATCTCTGTATCTACCTTATCTCTGTATCTACCTTATCTCTGTATCTATCTTATCTTAGTATATATCTATCTTATCTTAGTATCTATCTGTATCTTTCTTATCTCTATATCTATCTGTATCTATCTTATCTTATTATCTATCTATCTATCTATCCTATCTTAATATCTATTTGTATCTTTCTTATCTCTGTATCTATCTATCTTATCTTAATATCTATTTGTATCTTTCTTATCTCTGCATCTATCTGTATCTATATATCTTATCTTAATATCTATCTGTATCTATCTATCTTATCTTAGTATCTATATGTATGTTTCTTATCTCTGTATATATCTATCTATCTTATCTTAATATATTTGTATCTTTCTTATCTCTGTATATATCTATCTATCTTATCTTAATATATTTGTATCTTTCTTATCTCTGTATATATCTATCTATCTTATCTTAATATATTTGTATCTTTCTTATCTCTGTATCTATCCGTATCTATATATCTTATCTTAATATCTATCTATATCTATCTATCTTATCTTAATATCTATATGTATCTTTCTTATCTCTGTATTTATCTATCTTATCTTGGTATATATCTGTATCTATCTATCTATCTATCTTATCTTAGTATATATCTATCTCTATCTATCTATCTATCTATCTATCTTATCTTAGTATGTAGCTATCTTATCTTAGAATATATCTCTCTGTATCTATCTATCTTATCTTAGTATATATCTATCTGTATCTATCTATCTTATCTTAGTATATATCTATCTCTATCTATCTATCTATCTATCTATCTATCTATCTATCTATCTTATCTTAGTATGTAGCTATCTTATCTTAGAATATATCTCTCTGTATCTATCTATCTTATCTTAGTATATATCTATCTGTATCTATCTATCTATCTATCTATCTTATCTTAGTATATATCTCTCTGTATCTATCTATCTATCTTATCTTAGTATATATCTCTATGTATCTATCTATCTATCTTATCTTAGTATATATCTCTCTGTATCTATCATCTTATCTTAGTATATATCTCTCTGTATCTATCATCTTATCTTAGTATATATCTCTCTGTATCTATCTATCTATCTTATCTTAGTATATATCTCTCTGTATCTATCTATCTTATCTTAGTATATATATCTCTGTATCTATCTATCTTATCTTAGTATATATCTCTCTGTATCTATCTATCTATCTATCTTATCTTAGTATATATCTCTCTGTATCTATCTATCTATCTTATCTTAGTATATATCTCTCTGTATCTATCTATCTTATCTTAGTATATATCTCTCTGTATCTATCTATTTATCTTAGCATATATCTCTCTGTATCTATCTATCTTATCTTAGTATATATCTCTCTGTATCTATCTATCTTATCTTAGTATATATCTCTCTGTATCTATCTATCTATCTATCTATCTATCTTATCTTAGTATATATCTCTCTGTATCTATCTATCTATCTATCTATCTTATCTTAGTATATATCTCTCTGTATCTATCTATCTATCTATCTATCTATCTATCTATCTATCTATCTTATCTTAGTATATATCTCTCTGTATCTATCTATCTATCTATCTATCTATCTATCTATCTATCTATCTTATCTTAGTATATATCTCTCTGTATCTATCTATCTATCTATCTATCTATCTATCTATCTATTCTATCTTATCTTAGTATATATCTCTCTGTATCTATCTATCTATCTATCTATCTATCTTATCTTAGTATATATCTCTCTGTATCTATCTATCTATCTATCTATCTTATCTTAGTATATATCTCTCTGTATCTATCTATCTATCTATCTTATCTTAGTATATATCTCTCTGTATCTATCTATCTATCTATCTATCTTATCTTAGTATATATCTCTGTATCTACCTATCTATCTTATCTTAGTATCTATCTATCTCACAATGATTCCTTTTCAATAGATTGTAAATTGCGCAGCCGCTCCTATCGGTTACTGTCTCAGGATAAAAGCAAGGCCGGCTCTAGTGTTTGTGGGGCCGCGTGCAATGTTCAATGTGGGGACACCTGTTTTTTCTTTATTGCATGCGTTTTATTCCTGTGGAGTTCTGTGATAAGAATGGATGTGTTTTGGTGGGCATAGTTTGAGGGGCAGCAGCGTTTCATCCTTGGACTCAGGCAACACAATGTCGTAGCCCGTTCCGGTCTCCATTCATTGTTTTCACACTGGTGTGCGCCCTCTATTCATTGGCTGCATGCTAGTGTATGTCATCTTCTCATTGGCTACTCACTGCCTAGCGCTTTATGACGCTTCATGGTAAGTACCCCAAACCTTTCTTCCTACGAAAAAACAGCACTGCATCTATTTATCTGTAGCCATTCATATCTATATATCTATTTATCTCATACATTTATCTATCTATATGTCTGTCTGTCTATCATCTATCTATAATCTGTCTGTAAGCCCAGTGGCGTAGCGTGGGTTGTCAGCGCCCGGGGCCAGCCAAGAATTGTGCGCCCCCCCCCACCTGTGGACACGTTATCGATATTGCCCCAGCTCTCACATGGATATTGCCCCAGCTCATGGATTTGCCCCCAGCTCATGGATTTGCCCAGCTCATGGATTTGCCCCAGCTTATGGATATGCCCCAGCTCACACATGGATTTGCCCCAGCTCACACATGGATATTGCCCCAGCTCATGGATTTGCCCCAGCTCATGGATTTGCCCAGCACATGGATTTGCCCAGCTCATGGAATTGCCCCAGCTCATGGATTTGCCCCAGCTCATGGATTTGCCCAGCACATGGATTTGCCCAGCTCATGTATTTGCCCCAGCTCATGGATTTGCCCAGCTCATGGATTTGCCCCAGCTCACACATGGATATGCCCCAGCTCACACATGGATATTGCCCCAGCTCACACATGGATTTGCCCCAGCTCACACATGGATTTGCCCCTCAGCTCATGGATTTGCCCCTCAGCTCATGGATTTGCCCCCAGCTCATGGATTTGCCCAGCTCATGGATTTGCCCCCAGCTCATGGATTTGCCCAGCTCATGGATTTGCCCCAGCTCATGGATATGCCCCAGCTCACACATGGATTTGCCCCAGCTCACACATGGATATTGCCCCAGCTCACACATGGATATTGCCCCAGCTCATGGATTTGCCCCAGCTCATGGATTTGCCCAGCACATGGATTTGCCCAGCTCATGGATTCGCCCCAGCTCATGGATTTGCCCAGCTCATGGATTTGCCCAGCTCATGGATATTGCCCCAGCTCACACATGGATGTGCCCCAGCTCACACATGGATATGCCCCAGCTCACACATGGATATTGCCCCAGCTCACACATGGATTTGCCCCAGCTCACACATGGATTTGCCCCAGCTCATGGATTTGCCCCTCAGCTCATGGATTTGCCTAGCTCATGGATTTGCCCCCAGCTCATGGATTTGCCCAGCTCATGGATTTGCCCCCAGCTCATGGATTTGCCCAGCTCATGGATTTGCCCCCAGCTCATGGATTTGCCCAGCTCATGGATTTGCCCCCAGCTCATGGATTTGCCCCAGCTCATGGATTTGCCCCCAGCACATGGATTTGCCCAGCTCATGGATTTGCCCCAGCTCACATATGGATATTGCCCCAGCTCATGGATTTGCCCAGCTCATGGATTTGCCCCAGCTCATGGATTTGGCCCCAGCTCACACATGGATATTGCCCCAGCTCATGGATTTGCCCCAGCTCATGGATTTGCCCAGCTCATGGATTTGCCCCCAGCTCACACATGGATTTGTCCCAGCTCATGGATTTGCCCCCAGGTCATGGATTTGCCCCAGCTCATGGATTTGCCCAGCTCATGGATTTGCCCCAGCTCATGGATATGCCCCAGCTCATGGATATGCCCCAGCTCACACATGGATTTGCCCCAGCTCTCACATGGATATTGCCCCAGCTCATGGATTTGCCCCCAGCTCATGGATTTGCCCCAGCTCATGGATTTGCCCAGCTCATGGATATGCCCCAGCTCACACATGGATTTGCCCCAGCTCACTCATGGATTTGCCCCCAGGTCATGGATTTGCCCCCAGGTCATGGATTTGCCCCAGCTCATGGATTTGCCCCCAGGTCATGGATTTGCCCCCAGGTCATGGATTTGCCCCAGCTCATGGATTTGCCCAGCTCATGGATTTTCCCAGCTCATGGATTTGCCCCAGTTTACACATGGATTTGCCCAGCTCTCACCTGGATATTGCTCCAGCTCCGGCAGGGGTTGAGGGGACCCAGATGCCGGGCAGCGCGGGAGTGCCTGCCCGGTCCTGAAGAGTCCATCCTGTTGAAGGTGATGCGGCTGCGTGGCGTGCGTGCGCAGGTCACGCGGTCCGGCCAGTCAGGTGGTACAGAGACTCAGTACCACCTGATTAGCCGGACCACGTGACCGGCTGCGCCTGCACGCAGCCGCTTCCCTTTAACAGGACGGACTCTTCAGGACCGGGCAGGCACTCCCGCGCTGCCCTATCGTCCCCTCAACCCCCTGGCCAGTTTTAGGGGCGCAAATGCGCCCCTAACAAAACTGCGCCCGGGGCCACGGCCCCCCCAGCCCTCCCACGCTACGCCACTGTGTAAGCCCTTCTGTCGTCTGTCTCTGTGTATTTAGGAATAAACTACTCATTCTGTCTTGTTTTAATATTTTCATTTATAGTTTTCAATCTTTACTTCTGCAGGAGCTCGCAAATCATTGACATCATCACTGTATGACAATGTGTACAGATGTTGCAAATTTCAATGGCCCTGCACAAAAAAAGGGTCCGGTAATGGGCACCTGATGTGCACTGAACAGTCACAGGAGTTTGATGGCAGGTTTTTTGTACTCAGCCAGTTCATGTACATGATAAAGGTAGTTTTTCCACTTATTTGCTGTGCATAATTACCCTGAATTGGTGGAGAAAGCCCTCATGGATACAAATGTTAAAGTATGACTAAGGCAGCATAATAGAGAAGACTATCCATTCCAGAAGAGATTCCAGTTCCTGAGTGCCTTCATGCATCATTTTGGGTCAAAGGAACTATATTGTATGATGTCATACGAGCCTGTATAGCATTTACAGTGATAGCGATTGCCATATAACTACCAATTCACACGAGCCATAACTCGTGACACATTCAGCTGCCTATATACAGAATATACCTGTTTCCTGTGTATCCAATGTATAAATGAGTCTCAGAAAATGTGTTTTTATTTCATAATTTTTTTTAATATTTAAGGAGTATTCCATTGAGATAGAATTCCCTTTTTTACCCTTAAATATTTTCGCAGATCCTGCTGACAGCCCCTACCCAATTATTTTATTTTTTTTAAAAATATTATTAGGCAATTTTCTCAACTTTTCCCCCTCACATCATGCTGCTCCTCCTCTTTGTCTCATCTTTGCTCCTATGCAACTTGTGCAGTGTAGTGACAACAAATTGCGCAGCGCTACGGGACTCACTTTACGTACCCAAGTCCCGCAGCGCCTGCGCAGAGCGATGGATCGGAGCTGCACGCGCATGCACAGATCTGATCCGTCGCTGCCTCTCTGAGAACGCTCGCTACAGCGATTGGTCTCAGAGGGTGACGTCGCCCACTCTCTGTGTGTGACATCACTAGTGACCGAATTCGTGACCGGCAGCCGGGGTGAGGTGGAGAAAGGGGGGAATGCCTTACATTCTGACCATTTTAAGAAGATAAACTGTTCCGGATGAGTTTTAGGTCCCTTTAACTTTTGTTAAAATTGCTTCACTCAGAAATTACTGATAATAATCTTTAATTAAATGCTGCAATAAAATATCTGTTACAGATCACCCAGCAGCCTCTGCGCAGGGTCTGTTAATATGCCGTGCTGTGCGAGAGAAACGCGTCCATATGGCATGAAATATTTATTTTCGGGTTTGCGTTTCTTCTTGCTGTAATTGAAAAGATGAGGACGTTCCCTACGAGGCCTGCGCGGCGCCCAGTGACAGGCTCGTCAGATACTCTCCTTGTGATGACGCAGGGTTCTTTGGAAGCAAAGGATAGGTTTTAATGAGTCCGTATGAAAGCACATCCTAGATGCCATCGTATATTAAGTTTCAAAGTGCAAACATACCGGACGATTCAAAGAAGAAAATCTGCGAGGGTTCTGTAGATTCCGGTGAATATTCTTCAGATCTCTCTGTTAGAGACGAGTACTGTACACATAGGGTTAATCAACATAAGACACTGAGTTTTGAAGAAAAAAAAAATATAGGGCTCAATTTAAAAGCACATCTATACACTGTGATCACTTCATCTTACCGGCGCGGAGTGCACCCCCTTCCCCCTCTGGTCATGCACATTCCAAGCGAAACGCAATTTGTGTCAAAACTGCAGGGACTTACGCATTTCAGAAGTGACCAGCTGATGGTGAGGAGCAACACGCGCCGAGGGAGAAAAATGAGTATTTACACCAAAACGAAAAAAATTAAGTTGTGCAGATTCTGTGAAATCCTGGTGGTGACAGTGATGAGACATGAGACCTTATTCAGTTGACAGGAAATCCTGGTCACCATGTTGAGACCCGCTGAGTGATGAGGCCTGATCCAGTCGATAGGAAATCTGGGTCATCATGTTGAGACCCGTTGAGCGATGAGGCCTGATCCAGTCAATGGGAAATCCTGGTCACCATGTTGAAACCTGCTGAGCAATGAGGTCTGATCCAGTCGACTGGAAATCCTGGTAACCCTGTTGAGGCCCATTGAGCGATGAGGCCTGATCCAGTCAATGGGAAATCCTGGTCACCATGTTGAGACCCGTTGAGCGATGAGGCCTGATCCAGTCAATGGGAAATCCTGGTCAACATGTTGAAACCCGCTGAGCGATGAGGTCTGATCCAGTCAACAGGAAATCCTGGTCACCATGTTGAGACCCGCTGAGCGATGAGGCCTGATCCAGTCTACACTGAATTATGGTCATAACAATGAAACCCCGCGAGTGGAAAGACTTGACACATTCGTTCAGAAACCCTTGGCATATCATCGATTCTTGATGATCTATGAGACTTGATTGGGCTAAAAAGATCCAGATCATTTTCCAGTCTTTGATTTAACCACTTGGCTGCTAAGGACGCGCTCAGCGCATCCAGCCAAGTGGTTCTCCTGTGCTATGGACACGCTGAGCACGTCCTAGCACAGTAGGCAGCAATCGGCTGGGATTCCGGTCGATTGCTGCGCCCCCCAGTGCGGGCTGACATCTTGGATGTCAGCCCGGTACTCCGGGACCCCGACGGAGACAATAGATGTCATCGCGCTAGCATCTATTATAGGCGCCCCCCCCGCGTGTGCGGGGATGGTGCCTGAAAGGGAGGTGGGAGGTCCTTTGGACCTCTCTCCCTCCCGATCGGCTGGGGGCAGTGGTGAAAGTCAGGCACCGTTTGGAAGGGCACAGCCTGCCCTTCCAAAAAGTGGCTGACTTTAACGCCTTGGGGGCCGGATTGTGATTCGGTGCCAAAAAGCGCCAGATCACGATCCTCTCCTGGAGCTGTCCGACATCTTGAATATCGGCCAAGCTTCCTGGATCTCCCCCTGATGACTGGCGTAATCGTGCATAGTGCGATGACGTTAGTTCTGGCGTTAACCCCTAGCTGCCACCAATGGTGGAGATAGGGGGTTCCAATGAACCTCCTATCTCCCGATCCGTGGCAGCTAGGAATTAATGCCAGAGCATGGCCTTTCCAACGATACCAACCATGACAATGTTAAAAGTTAAGAAAAAAAAAAAAAATGAAAATAAAAAATATAAAAAAAATTTTTTAAAAAAATAAACAGGTTTTTTTTCTTGTTTTGTTAATGCAGCAATATTGTTCCCATTTCAATTATAATGTGAAAAATGATGCTGCACTAACGATTTTTGTATGGCGTGCGTTTGTTGAAAATCATGTAATTTTCCCCCAAAAAAATGTAACGAGTCCCCATTTCTAATTTTTTTTAACAAGCGCAACTCATAGAAAATATAACCGCAAACGTTCGCATGTTAAAATGTGAAAAAAAACCTCCTTTACACACTGCAAATTATTGAAAATTCAAATTTTATTGCATTTTTTGTTATAATATACAGACAGGTCATGACGTATACATATAATAATGATATATTATGAATCTGCCGAGTCTGACGGAAAGAACGATATATAATATGTCTGGGTCATATAATAAAATAAGGCTTCAAAACGCGTTTAAACATGATGAGCGAAAACTGTAAAAATGACCTCAGCACACAGGCGTGAAATGCCTCAGCAGCGAAAGGGTTAAGACACCAGCTTGCATGAACAGGAATCTGTGACCTGTGGCCTCTAGCTCCTGCAGGTCTCTAGGTAAGGACTGGAGTAAACAAGGAAAAATCCAAAGTTCTTTAAAATTTCATAGACACATAATATCTTGTTAGGGTCCAGAGGACAACAAAACGGGGCCAAACACTGCCATCAGGGACCCAGGACGTGGTGACATTTACATTATAAAGACCAGTTCTAGGGCCTGAGCCAGTTTTGGAGCTGGATGTTATAATCTGTGGTACAGCGGGAGGTGGTGGTTTCTACAATGATCATTTCCAGGTGGAGATTCCAATATTTCCCCCATGACAGGTATAAGGACAGTAACGCCTCCTAGTGGTGACGCAGCATGAAACTGCAAGAGGCAGTAACCACTTCAGTCACAGTGAGATGGAGATTCCTAGTGGTAACACAGCATGAAACTGCAAGAGGCAGTAACCACTTCAGTCACAGTGAGATGGAGATTCCTAGTGGTGACGCGGCATGAAACTGCAAGAGGCAGTAACCACTTCAGTCACAGTGAGATGGAGATTCCTAGTGGTAACACAGCATGAAACTGCAAGAGGCAGTAACCACTTCAGTCACAGTGAGATGGAGATTCCTAGTGGTGACGCAGCATGAAACTGCAAGAGGCAGTAACCACTTCAGTCACAGTGAGATGGAGATTCCTAGTGGTGACGCAGCATGAAACTGCAAGAGGCAGTAACCACTTCAGTCACAGTGAGATGGAGATTCCTAGTGGTGACGCAGCATGAAACTGCAAGAGGCAGTAACCACTTCAGTCACAGTGAGATGGAGATTCCTAGTCGTGATGCAGCATGAAACTGCAAGAGGCAGTAACCACTTCAGTCACAGTGAGATGGAGATTCCTAGTGGTAACGCGGCATGAAACTGCAAGAGGCAGTAACCACTTCAGTCACAGTGAGATGGAGATTCCTAGTGGTGTCGCAGCATGAAACTGCAAGAGGCAGTAACCACTTCAGTCACAGTGAGATGGAGATTCCTAGTGGTGACGCGGCATGAAACTGCAAGAGGCAGTAACCACTTCAGTCACAGTGAGATGGAGATTCCTAGTGGTGATGCAGCATGAAACTGCAAGAGGCAGTAACCACTTCAGTCACAGTGAGATGGAGATTCCTAGTGGTGATGCAGCATGAAACTGCAAGAGGCAGTAACCACTTCAGTCACAGTGAGATGGAGATTCCTAGTGGTGACGCAGCATGAAACTGCAAGAGGCAGTAACCACTTCAGTCACAGTGAGATGGAGATTCCTAATCGTGATGCAGCATGAAACTGCAAGAGGCAGTAACCACTTCAGTCACAGTGAGATGGAGATTCCTAGTCGTGATGCAGCATGAAACTGCAAGAGGCAGTAACCACTTCAGTCACAGTGAGATGGAGATTCCTAGTGGTGACGCAGCATAAAACTGCAAGAGGCAGTAACCACTTCAGTCACAGTGAGATGGAGATTCCTAGTGGTGACGCAGCATGAAACTGCAAGAGGCAGTAACCACTTCAGTCACAGTGAGATGGAGATTCCTAGTGGTGACGCAGCATGAAACTGCAAGAGGCAGTAACCACTTCAGTCACAGTGAGATGGAGATTCCTAGTGGTGACGCAGCATGAAACTGCAAGAGGCAGTAACCACTTCAGTCACAGTGAGATGGAGATTCCTAGTGGTGACGCAGCATGAAACTGCAAGAGGCAGTAACCACTTCAGTCACAGTGAGATGGAGATTCCTAGTGGTGACGCGGCATGAAACTGCAAGAGGCAGTAACCACTTCAGTCACAGTGAGATCGAGATTCCTAGTGGTGACGCGGCATGAAACTGCAAGAGGCAGTAACCACTTCAGTCACAGTGAGATGGAGATACAGTTGTCAGGTCGGCCATGTTTTCCTGGACACATATAATTTAATCATGCTGATGGGCAGTGCTTGAAAAATGCGACCCCGCAGCATGTATAATCCATACTCTGCAGGTCAGAAATAAAAAAGGAATCCCAGGTGACCTGCCTTGAATTCCTTCCTGCAGCATATGAATTATACATGTTGCAGGGCAGCACTTTTCCCCTGTGCTCCCCTCTGCATGAAAGAGTAACGTGTCCAGGAAAACATGGCCGACCTGGCAGCCCCGGTGGATTAGGTAATTTTCTGCATACATATTGTCTTTTTAGGGATTTGGGTTTCTAAAAGTCACTGCCGGACAATGTCTAAAACAGACTAAAAAAAATGTGGCAAAAGCACAAGTGTAGCGCAGTATTTTAATTTGGCGTTGACGGGAGGATTTCTGGCAAATGTTTCTCTGATGTCTCATGTGCCTTTTGTTCCTATTTTAATGTAATATAATGTAAAATAATATTTTCTATAAGACCAGTCCCGTCTTCGCACAGAATAAACTTATCATTACAAGCCTTAAAGCGCCACCTGCTGTCCAGTTACTATCATTACAAAGCATTATGGGCGATATTCCCTAGTTGACGCTCACATGGTGACGGTAAGCAGGACAATGTGCGCTTGCAGATTTTCCCTTACCGTCTCCATGTTAATGTCAGATTCCGGGGAAGGTGGTATCTCAGCACCTCGTCCTGGAATGCAGCGATAACCTCCCTGATACCCACAGGAGCGCTTCCCCAGCGCCGCCGCGTGTATCAGCTCCTGGAGCCCATAGGACTCCATGGATGCTTACACGTCCGGGCCACGAGATCGCACAGTGCCACAAAGTGATACTAGGAACTATCAGGGTTATTCAAAGAGATCCGAATGGCTGCCGAAAGGTAACGGAACAGTGAAAATCAGCGTACGGTTACCTTTCCTGGCCTTTCGGCTATTCAGAGAACAGGCAGTTTGCCAAACCCTGGCGAATTGCCTGCACATACGGTGTCTGTTCGGTGCCTGTTCGAGGGCAGTGAATCCCCATAGAGAAGCAATGCTTCGGCTATTCAGAGAGCACAAAGCCAGCAGAGAAAAGTTGCCGAATTGCCCTGCCATTCGGTGGTTTCATGCAGCAGATTTATTCAGGCGAATCCCATAGGCTTCTATGTTAAAAATATTCCCGTTTAATTCAATATCTAATAAACCGTTTATTATTTTAATCTGCAGCAAAAAGTCTCTTTATTGTTAGAATTTTTTAGGCTCTTTTAAGCATTTTTCGGGATTTTTTTGCCAAAAATTACTTGCCGATTTTTTTTTTATTTTTTTTTTAAACAGCCCTTTTTATTATCATTCATTGGATTTTATATGTAAATTTCAGACATTTTCGCTCAGTAGTTTCTTTGCAAACAACGTTTCACTTTTCAAACATTCAAGTAAACTTTTTTCTTTCCACTCCATTCGTCTGCGGTGCCGACTTTTCCTCACTCCATTCGTCTGCGGTGTCGGGTTTTTCCGGCGGCTGCTCTGCGCTGTGATCGGCTCCTGCACGGGTTTCTCCGTCGTGTTCGGCGGGGTTAATCCAGATGTTTTGCGGGTTTGGGGGTGTGCATTCGCCAGGTTTTTGCGGTGAGTGTTCGGCGGGTTTGCGGTGACATTTGGAGCGGGTTAAATGACTTTGCATTTGCAGAATCATTTAGCACCAACTTTCAGGAGGTGGTGAAACCTTTGCCTGCGCGTCCTGACGGTAAAACGCGCTGGCACTTTTTAATACCTCACTTATCGAGACGCTAAAAATAGATTGCGCTCCTCATGTTAGGTGCAGGAGATGCAAAGTGCAGTAAAGCTCGCGCAAGCTGCGAAGCGCAAAACCTTTTCACCGACTGTCACGTCAAGATCAGAATATCGATGCCAGACGTTAAATTTACTTATCTTGGCGCTAACAATTACATATCGAGACGCTACATTAGCACCGGCTATGGAATAGAACCCCATATTGTTACTGGAAGTTGTGACTCATTATTATCATATTTGGATTTTAACCCATTCTCACCCATAGAAAAATAAATCAAGGATAAAAACTGTGACCAGTCTAAGCATGATGTAGGTAGCTGCTGTGTGATGCCGGGGTGTATTTATAATCGTGGTGTATACTAATGGGGATATACAATTCTGCATTGCACATTTGTGCCTGGTAGGGATGTGTGTTTCGGGTTTCGGAATTTCGGAATTTTCACGAAATTTCCCGATTCGTGTCTTCGGATTCGGCCGAATTTCCGAATCGGATCGGACCCGAAAACCAATAGATCAGAAAAGTTTTCCGAGCCGAAACGAAAAAATTTCGGATTTTTTGAATGGACTTGAAATGTGTCAAATCGAAATTTATTTTTGCTCTATTCATGATTTCGGTTCCATTCGTGATTTCGGTTCCATTTCGGTAATTCTGGAAATCGTATATTTAACTATTATCGGTTATATCGCTGATTCTGTAAATTTTGTATTTGTAAATGCGTATCACTTGTTTCTTGTGGCATTCGGGTCAGTTTAGCGTTTTTTTAAATGGTTTTGTTCATTTTTTTTGTTCCTTGGCTTTCATACCATTTTAATATGATTAAATAAAGTTGTGAAATGTATATTCAATTATTCATAAGAAAAAAAGGATCTTTATTTAATAAAAAAAAAACACGATAGAATCGCCAGAATTATCGTAGACACTTTGAAACGAGGAGAACAGACGTTCCGAAAAAACGAAAATTTCCGAAATTTCCGAAAAGTCGATACAAAAAACGAGCAAAGTGACCTGAAAACACGATAAATGGTCGATATTCCGAAAAAAAAATGTACACGAAAAACGAGCCGAACCGAACCGAATCTAAACAGAAATCGGTCGAAACGAGCCGAATCGAAAATTTTAAACATCCGAACAAATCGAACCGAATCGAACCGAAAAAAAAATCGGTGCACAAGCCTAGTGCCTGGGTGAGTATACTGGGAGTATACGGGTATAATATACCGTGACTGCTGATCGCCGCTTCCATATAATGTATATAGAAAACAACTGCACCTCTTCTATAAAAAAATGAACCAGTAAAAGGATTCGCAATTAAAAATAGAGTTTTTTTCCCCTTAAATGATTGGGCAGATCCTGCTGACAGAGTGACAGCCGCTGCACAAGTGTTATTGTATTTTTTTATTCTAGGTGATTTCTCTCCACTTTTGTCCCTCGCCGCGCGCTGCTCCTCCTCTTTGGCTCAGGGACTCCCGGCCGAACCGGGAAGTCTCTGAAGCTTTTCTGCACAAGTTGCGCTCCTATACCACTGGCGTAGCCAAGGAACCACGAATTGCGCAGCGCTACAGGACGTGTGCACTTTACCTACGCAAGTTCCGTACCGTCTGTGCAGAGTGATGGTCGGAGCTGCACGCGCATGCACAGATCTGATCCATCGCTGCCTCTCTGAGAACGCTAGCTACAGCGATTGGCCACTTTCTGTGTGTGACATCACTAGTGACGATCTGGTGACCGGCAGCCGGGAATTTCAAAAATCCCGGCTGCAGGTGACGCTGGGTGGAGTGGAGGAAACTCCTCCACTTCATCCAGCAATTTCACCAGATTAGGGGAGCTGGGGGGGAGAAGTGGGGGCACTCTTCACATCCCGACCATTTTAAAAAGATAAGGAGGTCAGGATAAGTAGAGCGCACCTTTAACTCTTTGCAAACACATTTCTTATATCTTTTTAGGAAGCCGCCAGTAAGCAGTATCTTGAGACCCTGACAAAAAAAAACACACACACGAAGACACTGACAGAGAAATAGAGACAGTGACATGGACACCCAGGCAGACACACACAGAAACACACTGACAGACATGCAGAGAAACTGACCGGAAAACCGACACTGACAGAGAAACACACAGAGACAGCGACTAGGGTTGCCACCTTTTCTTCATGCCGAACCCGAAAACTCTAGTTTTGGGCTTGGGCGGCATTTTATTTTCTGTAGCATATACTTTATCCGTATATATTGCATTACACGTGTATATTATGGCACGTGGTATGCATGGCGGACTGGTATTATGGCACACTGGTATTACGGCACACTGGTATGCTTGGCAGATTGGTATTATGGCACCCTGACATGCATGGCAGATTGGTATTATGGCACACTGGTATTACGGCACACTGGTATTACGGCACACTGGTGTGCTTGGCAGATTGGTATTATGGCGCACTGGTATGCATGGCAGAATGGTATTATGGCACACTGGTATTACGGCACACTGGTATGCTTGGCAGATTGGTATTATGGTACACTGGTATGCATGGCAGAATGGTATTATGGCACCCTGACATGCATGGCAGATTGGTATTATGGCACACTGGTATTACGGCACACTGGTGTGCTTGGCAGATTGGTATTATGGCGCACTGGTATGCATGGCAGAATGGTATTATGGCACACTGGTATTACGGCACACTGGTATGCTTGGCAGATTGGTATTATGGCACGCTGGTATTACGGCACCCTGATATGGATGGCAGACTGGTGTTATGGCAAACTAATATTGCGACACACTGGTATGCTTAGCAGAATGGTATTAGGGGCTATTCAGAGAGAGCCGATCTGGCCCCGAAATGTCATTGAACAGTGAATTTCCCCGTACTGTGACATTTCGGGGTCATTCGGCTATTCAGATAGCAGGCAGTTTGCCAAATTTTGGCGAATTGCCAGCGAAATACGGTGCCTGTTTGAGGGCAGTGAAATCCCCATAGAGAAGCAATGGTTAATCTATTCACGGACACCGAACAGCAGAGAATTTCCCTGCTGTTCGGTGGTTTCATTCGGCAGGTTTAATGTTAAAAATATTCCCGTTTTAACTCAATATCTAATAAACCGTTTATTATTTTAATCTGGAGCAAAAAGTCTCTTTATTTATTGATTTTTTAGACTCGTTTAGGCATTTTTCAGGAATTTTTCGGCAAAATTTGTTTCTGTTTTTTTTTTTAATAGGGTTTTTTTTGTTTGTTCAGTAACAGCCCTTTTTATTATCATTCATAGGATCTTATATGTAAATTCCAGACATTTTCGCAAATTTTCAAACGTCTTTTTTTTTTTTTTGCCCCGTTCATCAACTTTTTGGTTTTTTCCAGCGGCTGGTCGGCGCTGTGTCAGGAGGCTCATCGTTTTTTTCCAGACGTGTTCGGCGTGTTTTTTCCAGCGGTTCGAGTCAGCCGATACTTCAGATTGGATTTTTCAGCGGGATTTCAGCAGGTTTTCAGCCAGCTTGCGGCAACTTTGCGAGTCCCTTGCCTGCACACCAGGGACCCTGCAGAGAATGCTGAATTCACCGCAGGGTGGGGAACTTTGATTTCCCGAAGTGCAGGGAAGTGCGGGGAACGAAAGATGCTCTCTGAATAATCCCCATTTTGTGTTACGTAGATATTTACGCACATATTTTACTCCCGATATAAACAGAGAACAAAAAAAACACAAAAAATGAATATTAAATGACTTTATTTAAGAAACAGAGCAGGGAGGCACAGTCTCAGTGACCGTATTTTGCCATCCTATACAGGAATATATATAGCGTACATACATATACTTGTTTAACCCCTTCACTACCAAGATCGACTATACTCGATCTGCAAGGCACCTCCTGGTGCCCCAATAGCAAGTATAGCGATAGGGTGTTCCACAGGAGCGATCCAGAACACGACCCATAAGTTTTAGCAGCGTGGGCATGATGCCCGATGTGCTAACACTTTTTAAACGCAGCTGGGAATGCGTCTGTATGACATCTCCCCAGCTGATCCTGCACGGAGACCTGAACTGCAGTAACTCCTTTTGGCCAGCAGGTGGCGACATCTCCCCAGCTGATCCTGCACAGAGACCTGAACTGCAGTAACTCCTTTTGGCCAGCAGGTGGCGACATCTCCCCAGCTGATCCTGCACAGAGACCTGAACTGCAGTAACTCCTTTTGGCCAGCAGGTGGCAACATCTCCCCAGCTGATCCTGCACAGAGACCTGAACTGCAGTAACTCCTTTTGGCCAGCAGGTGGCAACATCTCCCTGCCAATACAGCAAGGAATACATTGGGAATATTCTAAAATATTTATTACTGAATAATTATTAAAAATTATTTTACAAAAAAACACCGGTTTCTGACAATGGTTTTCTGGAAAAATAACTTGGTAGTGAAAGGGTTAAGTCTGTGTGTAATATATCATATATATATATGTATACACCCACACGCATTTATGTGTATAGAGAGCCGGGACCAGGCATTGGTAAAGAATTTAAGACATTTTTCCGAAGAACTGTCCTCACCCCCTGCAAGAGAAGCGAACTGGGTGCAAAAGCGAGACATGCTGCATGTAGGGAAAGACGTAAAACGCGATGGGGTGCATTATTATTAACCCTTTACATGCTCGATGGTAACGGACTGCAGCACAGAGCAATGCTGGCCTCTCTTGGCCTGCAAAGACCTGTATATGGGAATCTTAACACAGTGCGAAGGATCCCGCAAAGGTCCAGATTTTGGGACTTTTCCCCCGCTTTGCTCCAGCGGGACATTGTGGATCCTCGAGCAATGTGTTAAATAAGCGCTACCAGGCTGAAACATAACAAAAACAAAAAAAAACAGAAAAGAAACAACGTTATATATACATAACAAAATGATTGCCATGCAGTTAGTGTCCTGTGTAAAAAAAAAAAAAAAATGCAATAAATATAAATTATAAACCTAGGCATTACATGAATAAAAGCCAGTCCGACGAGGCACTTTAATATATGGAAATAAACATGATATTCTCACCAAAAAAAACCACCTATGTAAACCTTGAAAAAGGTAAAAGAAACAAAAATAAAATAAAAAACAAATTAGAAAAACATCTGATAAAGTCCGTATCGAAGTAAAACTCACTGCAAACGCGTACGAAGCCGCAAACAAGGAACGCTAAAAATAAACGGGGGGGGGGGGATCTATTTACAGCGTTTTAGCCCAGCGTTCCGAAACGCTTCATTTTACATGTTTGTTAACACAGACCTGAAATCAGGTTTATTTATATAATAATAAGGCGCAGGGGCTGATCTAGTGAGGTGCGGAGACCTGGAAACATTATTTAGGTCACAATAACAGAGTTTGGGAAAATCCTGTTTATCACCCCCGATATTCCTGCTTTGATGATAGTTTAGGATTTTGTAACTTGCAGCCGTTTAGATCCAGACAGACATTAAGGCTCGCTGAGCATCATGAGACGTGTAGTTCTGGTACGTGTTGGTGGAGACATGAGACCTACATAACCATCAGAGTAAACGGAACCTGGGACTCTGGCCCTATTCCATCCTAGCTGATAACCCAGGGGTGTCAATCTTCTCCCCCCTCCAGATGTTGACACCTACAATTCCCAGAATTCTTTTGACGGCAATATATGGCCAGAGGATCGTGGGAGTTGTAGTTCAGGAACATCGGGGGGACGGAAGAGTTAACCCCATACTTTCCAAGCTGTTTTCCAGGACACAGTGGATTTATGGAAAACCACATAATAATTTATGCTCCCTTCATAAAATACATTTTTCAGACAGTAAGCTTATTTAACAGGCAGAGGGCACCTCCTGCTGGCCAAAAAGTGCTAGTACATGTAAGCCATGTATACAGCTTGGATCCTTGTTTCCTTGATGGGAAAAAACGGAACCCCAAGCTTTTCAAATGGCTTCAGCTCCTTGGCTGACATGTCCGCGGTGCTGATAATTGGGGGGGGGGCATTCTGGAGCCCGTTTGCAAACAAAATCCATTTGCAGTAAATTAAATTCCTGCGCGTGGCTCCAGAATGTGACCAGATCGAGCTTACTTGATGTCAGGCTCCTGCAGGAGCTTTTGAAGATCGAGTATACTCGATCATGGTAGTGAAGGGGTTAATAGCTGCTTGCAAATATCCCGCATGAGCTATGTTTCTATTCGTGGCAGGGCTGTGTTCTGACTCGGCGGCTCGAGTCGGAATATTTGTGAGCCACGCAAAATAGCGGCAGAGGCGTCGAGTGCCGCCGCTGGGATCTGCTGCTGCAGCCGAGCGTGACCCTGCGCAAGCTTTCAGGACAGTCAGAGAACAGCGAGCTGTGCTCATATAGTATACAAAGTATACAGTAAGGAGCCGCTAATGCCGAGATGCTCCTTGGCTTAACCGTTCGGTTGGAATCAGCCCATGGTGTGGTTGACTTCCAGAGAAGATGCCTCTTCTATTACTAGACTTCAACTCCAAACATACACTAGGGGTTATTCTACACTAGGGGTTATCCGAATAACCGCCGAATCTAACACATAAACCGACGCAAAAGCACCGGATCGATTCAAAAGAAAGCTGCAAAACCGCCGAATCCATTTGAAAAACCACTGAACGCAGCCGCAAACCTGACGGAAAAGGCAGACGACCCACTTAACAGAACGCCGAATCAATCCGCAAACCGCCGACGACCTGCTGAACAGACCACTGATCAGCCGCCGGAAAAAGTCAAGAAGCTGCTGAACATGGATAAAAAAAAAAACGCTACTTTTAAAACGAATCTTAAAAAAACAACTAGTGAATGAAAAAGCCTGGAATTAATATATAAGATCCTATGAATAACAATAATAAGGTCTGTTACAGAATAAATAAACAAAACACCATTTATTAAAAAAAAAATATTGGAATTAAAGATTTCGCCCAAAAAATAAATTATTAAAAAGACTTTTTGCTGCAAATGAAAATAATAAATGGTTTAACAGATACTGGATAAAAACGGGAATATTTTTAACATTGAAACCTATTGGGGTTATTCAGAGAGAGGTGAAACTCAGGAGAACTGGCAGGAAAAGAGAACAATCTAGACCAAATAGCCGATTTGGAAAGCGAGATAAATGGGAGAATTTTTCTGCTTTGGCTATTTTGACTTAGAATTTTTACTTCTCCAGTCATTCTCCGGCTTTTCACCTTTCTCTGAATAACCCTGTATGGGATTCGCCTAAATAAACCTGCCGAATGAAACCACTGAACATCAGGGCATTTCACTGACATTTCTCTGCTGTTCGGTGTCTGTGAATAGATTAACCATTGCTTCTCTATGGGGGATTTCACTGCCGCCGAACAGCACTGTATTTTGCTGACAATTTTGGCGAATTTCCCTCTTTCTGAATAGCCAAATTGTCCCGAAATTTCACCGTATGGGGAAATTCACCGTTCGGTGCAATTTGGTGCTTTTTGAATAACCCCTATTGTATATCAGAGCTGCCGAACTCAGACCCCCCAGATATCTATCACCTACAATTCCGAGAATTCTTTCAAAGTAAAGAGAGCCAGGGAATCATGGGAGTTGTAGTTCAGAAACATCTGGGAGGCTGGAGTTTGACAGCCCCGTTGTTTTGCCCCTGATAGCTGTTCAGGACTGTCTGGCTGGCACCGGGGTAGCTGGCAGGTATGGTTCACAGCTGACACATATTTTCAGACGCAGGATGCTCTCCATCTAGTATATAGCGATAATAATATGATAGATCCCCCAGAATGGGACAACCAGGGGGTCACGCCGGGCTTGATCGCCGGGAACGCAGTTCCCTCACTATTCCAGCAGGGGGAACTTATTTCCCAGTCAGCTGACAGCCTGGCAAGCTGCCAAACCATTCTATTCAGACACAGTTTTACAACAATGTCTATATTTAGGGTTATTTCCGGGGTTTCTGCACATCGGGAAGGCGGGGAGGGGGACGTCAAATTCTTCTTGTTAACCAAAATAATTACTTTTTTCCAAAAAATAAAGAAGCGCTGCAGCTGCTATAGCTTCCAGTGTTTTGTATTATAACCCGAAATATCAGACAGAAAGCTTGGTCAGTTCCCACTCTTATATTTTTTTTAGGACTTGACCCCCGAGTACAACTACAATTCTCACCATGCCTTCTTGGGAGTTGTAGTTCTAAAACAGCAGGGGATCTTCCTCTGGCCGGGCTGTGCGCTGCAATATAGTATTTCTCCACTAGGTGGCAGTCACTGCTTTTATTTAGCATTACTTTAGTGAGTTGCTACATTTCACAATGGATTTTGTTGCTTTTTTGCTTAAAGTTCAGTTTTTTTCTGTAAATAAAAATAAAAAAAAACAACAAACAAAAAAACACCCCTCAAATATGCTTAAAATATAAAAAAAAAGGGAGAATGCGACTCACCGCTCTCACTAAACTGGTACGGGACAGGGATGTCTAACCTGGGCGTTTCAGAACTACATGTCCCATGATGCTCAGCCCACCTGAACACTGCCAGGCATGCAAACATGATGTTAAAAAAAATAAAAATCCCAGCACGACCCGGCCCTTTAAATACGCCACCCTCTGCATGCGTTTTGGGATCAGGAATCAGTGGCACTTCAGCTGTGGTAGACTACATCTCCCACCATCCGCAGCCAGATGGGATTCCAGCAGCAGCTGTCGTGTGGGTACACTGCCGCATCCTTGCCATGGAGGAGGTGTTGCGAGTAAAGACATCTCCAAGCTGCACCTTTTCGCAGGACTGGGGCGAGAGGCTTGCAATCTACCTGGATCACAAGGCAACCGATGAGTTATCCAGTAAGCTGCCCGTGCCGGTAGGACCTGTGACGCCGTTTGAACCCCTTTTCGGCACTAAAAGGGTTACAATAACCTTGGATAAGTCATTTTTTTAATGGCATTAAACCAGAGAAAATGAAATATATATATATATATATAATAAAACAGGAATGGAACGCGGAGCGCGGTGTGTGCCAAGAGTTAAAAGCGAGCCGCCGGTGACGGTGGATCCAGCATTTAAAAAAAAAAAAGTCACTTTGTTCTGGCAAAAACAACTATTTACAAATCCTAAAACCACAGAGATCATCGAAACTATTTGCATGGTGTTGTTTTTGTTAACCCCACGGGTGCCAGAGAGTATGGCTACAAATCGCAGTCCCTGCAGTAAGGGTGGCGATCCGCAGAGGGTTCTGTAGTGCATCGACCGGAGCGTCCGTCTGGCCGTCTATGCGCCTCCTTAATGGACGTCCTCTTCCCTGGCCATCTCGGAAAGGATGTCTATCAAGTTGTCCAGTCCATAGAGATACCCATCCTCCCGGTTTCCTTCCACCCAGGACAACCTGTGGTCCAGGACTTGGCCCTCTGGCAGTGGGGTTGTTTTGCCGAAGTCGATCATCCACACTTTGGCCTGTTCCTTCTTGTCGTGGATAAAAAGCAGGGAGCTACCGATAACCTGCGGAGAGAGAGGACAAACAACAAGAAGGTCGTTAGAAGAAACTAGAAGAGAAAGGACAAAAAAAAAATGTCCAGTGACCTGTTCCTCAACAGGACTTTACAAGGGAAAATCGTTCCATTCAGACTTATAGAAAAGAGATTTCACCCACAGCAGAGCAGGTGGTTTCACTGTTATAGCAAGAAAAATGGGAAATGCTCTGCTCAGGGAAGCTTAATCTCACTGACTGGATGCCTCTTTCTATATACCATACATACAATATATATATATATATATTTCTCTCGTTTTTTAAATTTTAGGGTGAAGTTAGGCATTTGTTCAATTTTTTTTTTTTTTTTTTGCCGACACAGGTATGTAGGAAAGGCGGAGCAAGAAAGACTTTTTCAGCCAATAGGAGCATGGTAAGCATCACAGTGTCCATCAATCACTGCAGGCAAGCTCACATAGCAAGTAAAAGCAACACAAACGTGTCCAGCACCGGCATCCTAAAGGGTTAAATGACCCGGATTAATTTATGCATTTTGTGTATTAAGTGACTTATGTTTGAAATTAGCTTTAAACCCATGAAGGCAGAAATCCTGTTTTTTATCATTATTGTTGTATTTTGTGTACACTATTGTGCTGTTATTGTGTTATTTTGTGCAGGTTATTGTACTTTTATTGTGTTGTTTTGTGCAGGCTATTGTACTATGTCTGTAGTGTTTATTGCATTGTTGTTGTGTAGCTTATTGTGCTGTTATTTTATTGTTTTGTGAGGTTATTGTGCTGTTATTGTGTTAGGTTGTGCAGGTTATTGTGCTGTTATTGTGTTATGTTGTGTAGGTTTTTGTGTTTTGTGCTGGTTATTGTGCTGTTATTGTGTTAGGTTGTGCAGGTTATTGTGTTGTTATTGTGTTATGTTGTGCAGGTTATTGTGCTGTTATTGTGTTATTATTATTATTATTATTCTTTATTTATAAAGCGCCAGCATATTCCGCAGCGCTGTACAATAAGCACTGTATAGACAGGGTTACAATACATTGAACAACATTTGACAAACAGTACAGGAGGAGATGAGGGCCCTATTCCCGTAGGAACTCACAATCTAGGAGGGTTGGGGTTGGAAACAGGAGGAGAGGACTGTAAGGTGAGAGTGATTGATGGTTGCGTCAGTGAGTTGGGTGGTCGGCTTCCCTAAATAGGAATGTTTTAAGGGAGCGTTTGAAGGAAGAGAAGTTAGGGGAAAGTCTGACAGTACGAGGGAGAGCGTTCCAGAGAGTGGGGGCTGCGCGTGAGAAATCCTGCAGTCTATCATGGGAAGAGGTGATGCGGGGAGAAGCTAGGCGCAGGTCACTGTTTGACCTTAGGGAGCGGGCTGGGGTGTATTTGATGATTAGTGAGGACAGGTAGTGGGGAGCTGAGTTAGTGAGGGTTTTGTAGGTAAGGATAAGGATTTTGAACTTAATTCTGCAGTGGATGGGGAGCCAGTGAAGGGACTCGCAGAGGGGAGCGGCAGAGACAGAGCGGCGGGTGAGGTGAATTAGCCTGGCGGAGGCGTTCAGGATGGATTGTAGGGGGGAGAGGCGGGACAGAGGGAGGCCAGATAAGAGATTATTGCAATAGTCGAGTCGGGAGATTACCAGGGCGTGTATGAGTTGTTTTGTGGCGACAGCGGTAAGAAATGTCCGAATTCTGTAAATATTACGCAGTTGGTATCGGCAGGAGGAGGAAAGAGACTTGATGTGGGGGATGAAGGAAAGAGCAGAGTCAAGTGTAACTCCAAGACAGCGAACTTGGTTTGATGGGGAGATGGTGATTGTGTTATGTTGTGCAGGGTTTTGTACATTCAGTAAAGGTTTGGTTGTGTGGTGTGTTGTGCGTCCTGCTGCGCTCATGACACACACACAATGTTGTGGATCGGGACTTGTTCCGCGCCCTGTTTCTGCGAGAGATCGTGATAATGGCTTTATTTACGCCTTTAATTAAGACATTCCATAAAAACACATGAATGCGGCACTTTGCCAAACACGGCGCACAATATCCTGTGAATGTTCTGTGCCCCGGGACTGATCACGCCTGGCACGTGCCCTCTACACCTGCGACCTGAGCCCCTCCAGGTCTAATCACCCCCAGCCGACACGTGGATTAAAGGATCCCAGGGGGAGATTAAAGCACATTAACAAAAAGGGAACGCGGGCGTCTTCTTCATCCTCAGACACGTACAAGAGGGAGTCAGCCCAATGCCAAGCAAACCCAGTGCCAGGAATGTAACAATGCCAAGCAAACCCGGTGCCAGGGATAACCCAACACCAAGCATTAATCACGTGCCACGTACACCCTAATGCCAAGCAAACCCAATGCCAGGGATAACCCAACACCAAGCATTAATCACGTGCCACGTACACCCTAATGCCAAGCAAACCCAATGCCAGGGATAACCCAACACCAAGCATTAATCACATGCCACGTACACCCTAATGACGAGCAAACCCAATGCCAGGGATAACCCAACACTAAACATTAATCACGTGCCACGTACACCCTAATGCCAAGCAAACCCAATGCCAGGGAAATACCCATCCAATACGTTACATAGAGCACTGCCCAGGAAATACCCATCCAATATGTTACATAGAGCACTGCCCGGGAAATACCCATCCAATACGTTACATAGAGCACTGCCCGGGAAATACCCATCCAATATGTTACATAGCGCACTGCCCGGGAAATACCCATCCAATATGTTACATAGCGCACTGCCCAGGAAATACCCATCCAATACGTTACATAGAGCACTGCCCAGGAAATACCCATCCAATATGTTACATAGAGCACTGCCCGGGAAATACCCATCCAATACGTTACATAGAGCACTGCCCGGGAAATACCCATCCAATATGTTACATAGCGCACTGCCCGGAAATACCCATCCAATATGTTACATAGCGCACTGCCCAGGAAATACCCATCCAATACGTTACATAGAGCACTGCCCAGGAAATACCCATCCAATACGTTACATAGAGCACTGCCCAGGAAATACCCATCCAATACGTTACATAGAGCACTGCCCAGGAAATACCCATCCAATACGTTACATAGAGCACTGCCCGGGAAATACCCATCCAATACGTTACATAGAGCACTGCCCGGGAAATACCCATCCAATACGTTACATAGAGCACTGCCCAGGAAATACCCATCCAATACATTACATAGAGCACTGCCCGGGAAATACCCATCCAATACATTACATAGCGCACTGCCCGGCAAATACCCATCCAATATGTTACATAGAGCACTGCCCGGCAAATACCCATCCAATACGTTACATAGAGCACTGCCCGGGAAATACCCATCCAATATGTTACATAGAGCACTGCCCGGGAAATACCCATCCAATACGTTACATAGAGCACTGCCCGGGAAATACCCATCCAATACGTTACATAGAGCGCTGCCCGGGAAATACCCATCCAATACGTTACATAGAGCACTGCCCGGGAAATACCCATCCAATACGTTACATAGAGCACTGCCCGGGAAATACCCATCCAATACGTTACATAGAGCACTGCCCGGGAAATACCCATCCAATATGTTACATAGAGCACTGCCAGGAAATACCCATCCAATATGTTACATAGAGCACTGCCCGGGAAATACCCATCCAATACGTTACATAGAGCACTGCCCAGGAAATACCCATCCAATATGTTACATAGAGCACTGCCCGGGAAATACCCATCCAATACGTTACATAGAGCACTGCCCGGGAAATACCCATCCAATACGTTACATAGCGCACTGCCCGGGAAATACCCATCCAATACATTACATAGAGCACTGCCCGGGAAATACCCATCCAATACGTTACATAGAGCACTGCCCGGGTAATACCCATCCAATACATTACATAGCGCACTGCCCGGGAAATACCCATCCAATACGTTACATAGAGCACTGCCCGGGAAATACCCATCCAATACGTTACATAGAGCACTGCCCGGCAAATATCCATCCAATACGTTACATAGAGCACTGCCCGGGAAATACCCATCCAATACGTTACATAGAGCACTGCCCGGGAAATACCCATCCAATACGTTACATAGAGCACTGCCCGGGAAATACCCATCCAATACGTTACATAGAGCACTGCCCGGGTAATACCCATCCAATACATTACATAGCGCACTGCCCGGGAAATACCCATCCAATATGTTACATAGAGCACTGCCCAGGAAATACCCATCCAATACGTTACATAGAGCACTGCCCAGGAAATACCCATCCAATACGTTAGATAGAGCACTGCCCAGGAAATACCCATCCAATACGTTACATAGAGCACTGCCCGGGAAATACCCATCCAATACATTACATAGCGCACTGCCCGGCAAATACCCATCCAATACATTACATAGAGCACTGCCAGGAAATACCCATCCAATACGTTACATAGAGCACTGCCCGGGAAATACCCATCCAATACGTTACATAGAGCACTGCCCGGGAAATACCCATCCAATACATTACATAGAGCACTGCCCGGGAAATACCCATCCAATACGTTACATAGAGCACTGCCCGGGAAATACCCATCCAATACGTTACATAGAGCACTGCCCAGGAAATACCCATCCAATACATTACATAGAGCACTGCCCGGGAAATACCCATCCAATACATTACATAGAGCACTGCCCGGCAAATACCCATCCAATATGTTACATAGAGCACTGCCCGGGAAATACCCATCCAATACGTTACATAGAGCACTGCCCAGGAAATACCCATCCAATACATTACATAGAGCACTGCCCAGGAAATACCCATCCAATACGTTACATAGAGCACTGCCCGGAAATACCCATCCAATACGTTAGATAGAGCACTGCCAGGAAATACCCATCCAATACGTTACATAGAGCACTGCCCAGGAAATACCCATCCAATACATTACATAGAGCACTGCCCGGGAAATACCCATCCAATACATTACATAGAGCACTGCCCGCAAATACCCATCCAATATGTTACATAGAGCACTGCCCGGGAAATACCCATCCAATACGTTACATAGAGCACTGCCCGGAAATACCCATCCAATACATTACATAGAGCACTGCCCAGGAAATACCCATCCAATACGTTACATAGAGCACTGCCCAGGAAATACCCATCCAATACATTACATAGAGCACTGCCCGGGAAATACCCATCCAATACGTTACATAGAGCACTGCCCGGGAAATACCCATCCAATACGTTACATAGAGCACTGCCCGGGAAATACCCATCCAATATTACATAGAGCACTGCCCAGGAAATACCCATCCAATACGTTAGATAGAGCACTGCCCGGAAATACCCATCCAATACGTTACATAGAGCACTGCCGGGAAATACCCATCCAATACATTACATAGCGCACTGCCCGGGAAAATACCCATCCAATATGTTACATAGAGCACTGCCAGGAAATACCCATCCAATACGTTACATAGAGCACTGCCCAGGAAATACCCATCCAATACGTTACATAGAGCACTGCCCGGGAAATACCCATCCAATACATTACATAGCGCACTGCCCGGCAAATACCCATCCAATACATTACATAGAGCACTGCCCGGGAAATACCCATCCAATACGTTACATAGAGCACTGCCCGGGAAATACCCATCCAATACGTTACATAGAGCACTGCCCGGGAAATACCCATCCAATACATTACATAGAGCACTGCCCGGGAAATACCCATCCAATACGTTACATAGAGCACTGCCCGGGAAATACCCATCCAATACGTTACATAGAGCACTGCCCAGGAAATACCCATCCAATACATTACATAGAGCACTGCCCGGGAAATACCCATCCAATACATTACATAGAGCACTGCCCGGCAAATACCCATCCAATATGTTACATAGAGCACTGCCCGGCAAATACCCATCCAATATGTTACATAGAGCACTGCCGGGAAATACCCATCCAATACGTTACATAGAGCACTGCCCAGGAAATACCCATCCAATACATTACATAGAGCACTGCCCAGGAAATACCCATCCAATACGTTACATAGAGCACTGCCCAGGAAATACCCATCCAATACATTACATAGAGCACTGCCCGGGAAATACCCATCCAATACGTTACATAGAGCACTGCCCGGGAAATACCCATCCAATACGTTACATAGAGCACTGCCCGGGAAATACCCATCCAATATGTTACATAGAGCACTGCCCAGGAAATACCCATCCAATACATTACATAGAGCACTGCCCAGGAAATACCCATCCAATACATTACATAGAGCACTGCCCGGGAAATACCCATCCAATACGTTACATAGAGCACTGCCCGGGAAATACCCATCCAATATGTTACATAGAGCACTGCCCGGGAAATACCCATCCAATACATTACATAGAGCACTGCCCGGGAAATACCCATCCAATACATTACATAGAGCAGGGCTTCTCAACCCTGGTCCTCAGGTCCCCCTAACAGGCCAGATTTTGCAGATCACCTTGGGGGAAAAGCAGACTGAATCCTGCAATCACTGAGCAGCAAATCATATCTCCTGTGCTGTGCTTCACGCATCCTGCAAACCTGACCTGTTAGGGGGACCTGTTAGGTCCAGGGTTGGGAATCCCTGACACAGAGCATCACATACACAGCTCTTTAGGAATTCAGTAGTTTTATTGATGTTTTATTCTGCTTTATCGTGGATTTTATTCTCACGGCTCCGATGTAAAGCGTCACAGGTCAGAAATCCCTGCAGACGACGCGGAGGCCACGCCTGGCTCTTCCAGCACATTCCAGGCCCTGTTTATTTTTCTCTAGCTGTGCGCACAATAAGCAAACACAGCGCGCGTCGCTGACATTAAAACTGGTAAATAGGAAACCTCCTGTACATGCCAAGAGCGGCTGCCAGGACGCCATGTCCCACGGGCCGCGCCGGATCAGGCCCAGGCGGAGGACATTGAAGGCACCTCCTGCCTGAACCCCGGATTTTAATGCCTTACAGAGGCATCGCTAACACAAACATGAAAGGAAAATTAAAAACAATGAATTACCCGATTATAGCCTTAAATGTGCATTTACAAAAAAACAAAACTGTATTAAATATAAAAAGCCACATTAAAGGGCCACAGACACCAAACTATGAAATCTTACATGTGTTTAGTTAAGAAAATATTTTCCTCTATATGTCACTGGGTGCATCCATTGTGTGATATTTTCCTCTATATGTGTCACTGGGTGCATCCATTGTGTGATATTTTCCTCTATATGTGTCACTGGGTTCATCCATTGTGTGATATTTTCCTCTGTATGTGTCACTGGGTGCATCCATTGTGTGATATTTTCCTCTATATGTGTCACTGGGTGCATCCATTGTGTGATATTTTCCTCTATATGTGTCACTGGGTGCATCCATTGTGTGATATTTTCCTCTATATGTGTCACTGGGCGCATCCATTGTGTGATATTTTCCTCTATATGTGTCACTGGGTGCATCCATTGTGTGATATTTTCCTCTATATGTGTCACTGGGTGCATCCATTGTGTGATATTTTCCTCTATATGTGTCACTGGGCGCATCCATTGTGTGATATTTTCCTCTATATGTGTCACTGGGTGCATCCATTGTGTGATATTTTCCTCTATATGTGTCACTGGGTGCATCCATTGTGTGATATTTTCCTCTATATGTGTCACTGGGTGCATCCATTGTGTGATATTTTCCTCTATACGTGTCACTGGTGCATCCATTGTGTGATATTTTCCTCTATATGTGTCACTGGGCGCATCCATTGTGTGATATTTTCCTCTATATGTGTCACTGGGTGCATCCATTGTGTGATATTTTCCTCTATATGTGTCACTGGGTGCATCCATTGTGTGATATTTTCCTCTATATGTGTCACTGGTGCATCCATTGTGTGATATTTTCCTCTATACGTGTCACTGGGTGCATCCATTGTGTGATATTTTCCTCTATATGTGTCACTGGGTGCATCCATTGTGTGATATTTTCCCCTATATGTGTCACTGAGCGCATCCATTGTGTGATATTTTCCTCTATATGTGTCACTGGGTGCATCCATTGTGTGATATTTTCCTCTATATGTGTCACTGGGTGCATCCATTGTGTGATATTTTCCTCTATATGTGTCACTGGGTGCATCCATTGTGTGATATTTTCCTCTGTCACTGGGTGCATCCATTGTGTGATATTTTCCTCTATATGTGTCACTGGGGGCATCCATTGTGTGATATTTTCCTCTATATGTGTCACTGGGTGCATCCATTGTGTGATATTTTCCTCTATATGTGTCACTAGGTGCATCCACTGTGTGATATTTTCCTCTATATGTGTCACTGGGTGCATCCATTGTGTGACATTTTCCTCTGTATGTGTCACTGGGTGCATCCATTGTGTGATATTTCCCTCTATATGTGTCACTGGGCGCATCCATTGTGTGACATTTTCCTCTGTATGTGTCACTGGGTGCATCCATTGTGTGATATTTTCCTCTGTATGTGTCACTGGGTGCATCCATTGTGTGATATTTCCCTCTATATGTGTCACTGGGCGCATCCATTGTGTGACATTTTCCTCTGTATGTGTCACTGGGTGCATCCATTGTGTGATGTATTTTGTGTTATAAACTGCCCCCCCCCCCCACAGTGGGCTACATTACATTCTTTGCGCAAAAATCCTCGTGCAAGGCGAAAATCTTTGCGCCAAGCGTTAAACTTTTGCGCGCGCAAATCACCGCTGGAATTACAATCCTTGCGTCTTTTTTCATCCGCCGATCAATTGCGCTCGCAAACAGTACGCGCCCAAATGCACGCGCAGTACCGTCTTTTTTCGAGATTCAGCCGATCAGAATTAAGAACCACACCTGTCTCACATTGCGTCTGTCACTGTCAATCCGAGCACATATGCTGCAGCAATAACACATGCGCACACAACTTCATCCATTGTATTGGTTTGGTATGAGTTGAATGGGTCACTGTGCTTTGCTGCATTCCTTTGTATGGGCTTGGATATTTGGTTTCGGCCAGGTTATTCGGATTTGCCATTAACACCAGCTTTTTGCAGTTGTTAAAATTATGCGCGCAAAGGCTATTACCGCAAAATAGATTGTAATACCATCCGCGTACCAGCGTTCATTCCCATTCGCGCTCACAATGTTAAGTATAGGACGCGCGCAGTACAGTAAGCTCGCGCAGGGTTCGCGCAGGTTCACCCGCGGTTGACGGTTGTGCGCTGTTGTTGCGCTGACTATGTAATATGGGATACAACGCAAATGGTTTTACCCCACGTGTTAATGATTATTTGCGCTGACGCAAACGTTTGTGTGAAGATTGTAATTTCGCCCAGTATCTTTCCATCACTTGCTCCTCACTGTGTGGCTTTGGTCATAGAATGGAGTGAATGGGTCAGTCACCGACTCACATCATTGTATTGTGTGGGATGTATTTAAAGGACATCACCAGGGGCTAGATTAGAAGTCTTTTAAGATCCCTTTTTTATCTCATTCAGCGGCCAGCTCTTATCTCAGGTAGCCTGGAGAACAATAGACCTCCTGCTGCCTTATCTAAACACTTCCCTCCTGCACCTCATTAACTGTTAAATACTGTAGATTAAATAAACAAGAGCAGCAAAGTAAAGCTTTTGCACAGATTTTGGTAAATGTTGCATCATGGGAATAATCCAGAAAATGGAATCGGAAGATAAAAAAACCCAACTTTATTTTTACTTTTTACATGCAATTACTTCAAAGACAAAAACAAACAGCAGCGTGTGTCTGATAATGTGTTTTTATTTGTAATGCACAAGTGATCTCGTTACAGCTTATGTACGTGGTTGTGTCCCTTTAACGGGACAGGCCGGCAGCTTCTCATCTGGGGTTATTCGGTCAGGACGCCGTGACTAAAAGAATTGACGGGACTTGTTGCGCATGAATCATAAACGATTATTAGACAGGCTTAGAGACCCCATTAAATCCTCGTTAGTGCTTTATAAAGCCTCGTGAAGATGCTGACTGCCAGCGACCGCCTGCGATTTCACCGGAGAGACAAGCGTGCGGGGACAGCGTGGGAAAGCAGCGTTTTCGCGGGATGCGCCGGCAAGGATCTGTCTTGTCATAAATGTAAAGAGCCAAGAGGATTTTAATTTTCAGCAGCTTAGACAGAGCTGGTTACAGCCGGGTTACCACGAGGGCCCCTTTATATTTTGAGGCTTTTAAGAATATTAGCTGCAGGATGTTAAGACCACGATGTCATCACAGTCTGCGTCGCTGCAACACAGTGCACCCTTTCAGTGCCAGAGAGTGCACCAACACGGGGGATCAATGCAAAGCAAGATGGAAGCCGAACAACACACGGAGAGACAGGACAACAACAAAATGCAAGCACGACAGTAAGGACCAACACACACACAGCAAGACAAAGGGGGTCAACGGACAGCAAGACAATAATAAGCAAAGCACAGACAGAGGGGATCAATGCACAGACAGACAACGGGGCCTGACACAACAAGACAGAGGGGATCAATGCACAGACAGACAACGGGGCCTGACACAACAAGACAGAGGGGATCAATGCACAGACAGACAACGGGGCCTGACACAACAAGACAGAGGGGATCAATGCACAGACAGACAACGGGGCCTGACACAACAAGACAGAGGGGATCAATGCATTGACAGACAACGGGGCCTGACACAACAAGACAGAGGGGATCAATGCACAGACAGACAACGGGGCCTGACACAACAAGACAGAGGGGATCAATGCATTGACAGACAACGGGGCCTGACACAACAAGACAGAGGGGATCAATGCACTGACAGACAAGAGAGCTTCTCTAAATGTAGAGCATTGAGAGGTTTATCCAGTATGGACCCCTCTGAGAGCTTCTCTATAAGAAGAGCATAGAGAGGTTTATCCAGTATGGACCCCTCTGAGAGCTTCTCTAAACGAAGAGCATGGAGAGGTTTATCCAGTATGGACCCCTCTGAGAGCTTCTCTAAACGAAGAGCATGGAGAGGTTTATCCAGTATGGACCCCTCTGAGAGCTTCTCTAAATGTAGAGCATGGAGAGGTTTATCCAGTATGGACCCCTCTGAGAGCTTCTCTAAACGAAGAGCATGGAGAGGTTTATCCAGTATGGACCCCTCTGAGAGCTTCTCTAAACGAAGAGCATGGAGAGGTTTATCCAGTATGGACCCCTCTGAGAGCTTCTCTATAAGAAGAGCATAGAGAGGTTTATCCAGTATGGACCCCTCTGAGAGCTTCTCTAAACGAAGAGCATGGAGAGGTTTATCCAGTATGGACCCCTCTGAGAGCTTCTCTAAACGAAGAGCATGGAGAGGTTTATCCAGTATGGACCCCTCTGAGAGCTTCTCTAAACGAAGAGCATGGAGAGGTTTATCCAGTATGGACCCCTCTGAGAGCTTCTCTAAATGTAGAGCATGGAGAGGTTTATCCAGTATGGACCCCTCTGAGAGCTTCTCTAAACGAAGAGCATGGAGAGGTTTATCCAGTATGGACCCCTCTGAGAGCTTCTCTAAACGAAGAGCATGGAGAGGTTTATTCAGTATGGACCCCTCTGAGAGCTTCTCTATAAGAAGAGCATAGAGAGGTTTATCCAGTATGGACCCCTCTGAGAGCTTCTCTAAACGAAGAGCATGGAGAGGTTTATTCAGTATGGACCCCTCTGAGAGCTTCTCTAAATGTAGAGCATGGAGAGGTTTATCCAGTATGGACCCCTCTGAGAGCTTCTCTAAACGAAGAGCATGGAGAGGTTTATCCAGTATGGACCCCTCTGAGAGCTTCTCTATAAGAAGAGCATAGAGAGGTTTATCCAGTATGGACCCCTCTGAGAGCTTCTCTAAACGAAGAGCATGGAGAGGTTTATCCAGTATGGACCCCTCTGAGAGCTTCTCTATAAGAAGAGCATAGAGAGGTTTATTCAGTATGGACCCCTCTGAGAGCTTCTCTAAATGTAGAGCATGGAGAGGTTTATCCAGTATGGACCCCTCTGAGAGCTTCTCTAAATGTAGAGCATGGAGAGGTTTATCCAGTATGGACCCCTCTGAGAGCTTCTCTATAAGAAGAGCATAGAGAGGTTTATCCAGTATGGACCCCTCTGAGAGCTTCTCTATAAGAAGAGCATAGAGAGGTTTATCCAGTATGGACCCCTCTGAGAGCTTCTCTAAACGAAGAGCATGGAGAGGTTTATTCAGTATGGACCCCTCTGAGAGCTTCTTTAAATGTAGAGCATGGAGAGGTTTATCCAGTATGGACCCCTCTGAGAGCTTCTCTAAACGAAGAGCATGGAGAGGTTTATCCAGTATGGACCCCTCTGAGAGCTTCTCTATAAGAAGAGCATAGAGAGGTTTATCCAGTATGGACCCCTCTGAGAGCTTCTCTAAACGAAGAGCATGGAGAGGTTTATCCAGTATGGACCCCTCTGAGAGCTTCTCTAAACGAAGAGCATGGAGAGGTTTATCCAGTATGGACCCCTCTGAGAGCTTCTCTAAACGAAGAGCATGGAGAGGTTTATCCAGTATGGACCCCTCTGAGAGCTTCTCTAAATGTAGAGCATGGAGAGGTTTATCCAGTATGGACCCCTCTGAGAGCTTCTCTAAACGAAGAGCATGGAGAGGTTTATCCAGTATGGACCCCTCTGAGAGCTTCTCTAAACGAAGAGCATGGAGAGGTTTATTCAGTATGGACCCCTCTGAGAGCTTCTCTAAACGAAGAGCATGGAGAGGTTTATTCAGTATGGACCCCTCTGAGAGCTTCTCTAAACGTAGAGCATGGAGAGGTTTATCCAGTATGGACCCCTCTGAGAGCTTCTCTATAAGAAGAGCATAGAGAGGTTTATCCAGTATGGACCCCTCTGAGAGCTTCTCTAAACGAAGAGCATGGAGAGGTTTATCAGTATGGACCCCTCTGAGAGCTTCTCTAAACGAAGAGCATGGAGAGTTTATCCAGTATGGACCCCTCTGAGAGCTTCTCTAAACGAAGAGCATGGAAGGTTTATCCAGTATGGACCCCTCTGAGAGCTTCTCTAAATGTAGAGCATGGAGAGGTTTATCCAGTATGGACCCCTCTGAGAGCTTCTCTAAACGAAGAGCATGGAGAGGTTTATCCAGTATGGACCCCTCTGAGAGCTTCTCTAAACGAAGAGCATGGAGAGGTTTATTCAGTATGGACCCTCTGAGAGCTTCTCTATAAGAAGAGCATAGAGAGGTTTATCCAGTATGGACCCCTCTGAGAGCTTCTCTAAACGAAGAGCATGGAGAGGTTTATCCAGTATGGACCCCTCTGAGAGCTTCTCTAAACGAAGAGCATAGAGAGGTTTATCCAGTATGGACCCCTCTGAGAGCTTCTCTAAACGAAGAGCATGGAGAGGTTTATCCAGTATGGACCCCTCTGAGAGCTTCTCTAAATGTAGAGCATGGAGAGGTTTATCCAGTATGGACCCCTCTGAGAGCTTCTCTAAACGAAGAGCATGGAGAGGTTTATCCAGTATGGACCCCTCTGAGAGCTTCTCTAAACGAAGAGCATGGAGAGGTTTATCCAGTATGGACCCCTCTGAGAGCTTCTCTAAGAAGAGCATAGAGAGGTTTATCCAGTATGGACCCTCTGAGAGCTTCTCTAAACGAAGAGCATGGAGAGGTTTATCCAGTATGGACCCCTCTGAGAGCTTCTCTAAAGTAAGAGCATGGAGAGGTTTATCCAGTATGGACCCCTCTGAGAGCTTCTCTAAACGAAGAGCATGGAGAGGTTTATCCAGTATGGACCCTCTGAGAGCTTCTCTATAAGAAGAGCATGGAGAGGTTTATCCAGTATGGACCCCTCTGAGAGCTTCTCTAAACGAAGAGCATGGAGAGGTTTATCCAGTATGGACCCCTCTGAGAGCTTCTCTAAAGAGAGCATGGAGAGGTTTATTCAGTATGGACCCCTCTGAGAGCTTCTCTAAATGTAGAGCATGAGAGGTTTATCCAGTATGGACCCCTCTGAGAGCTTCTCTAAACGTAGAGCATGGAGAGGTTTATCCAGTATGGACCCTCTGAGAGCTTCTCTATAAGAAGAGCATAGAGAGTTTATCCAGTATGGACCCCTCTGAGAGCTTCTCTAAAGAAGAGCATGGAGAGGTTTATCCAGTATGGACCCCTCTGAGAGCTTCTCTAAATGAAGAGCATGGAGAGGTTTATCCAGTATGGACCCCTCTGAGAGCTTCTCTAAACGAAGAGCATGGAGAGGTTTATCCAGTATGGACCCCTCTGAGAGCTTCTCTAAATGTAGAGCATGGAGAGGTTTATCCAGTATGGACCCCTCTGAGAGCTTCTCTAAAGAAGAGCATAGAGAGGTTTATCCAGTATGGACCCCTCTGAGAGCTTCTCTATAAGAAGAGCATAGAGAGGTTTATCCAGTATGGACCCCTCTGAGAGCTTCTCTAAACGAAGAGCATGGAGAGGTTTATCAGTATGGACCCTCTGAGAGCTTCTTTAAATGTAGAGCATGGAGAGGTTTATCCAGTATGGACCCTCTGAGAGCTTCTCTAAACGAAGAGCATGGAGAGGTTTATCCAGTATGGACCCCTCTGAGAGCTTCTCTAAATGAAGAGCATAGAGAGGTTTATCCAGTATGGACCCCTCTGAGAGCTTCTCTAAACGAAGAGCATGGAGAGGTTTATCCAGTATGGACCCCTCTGAGAGCTTCTCTAAACGAAGAGCATGGAGAGGTTTATTCAGTATGGACCCCTCTGAGAGCTTCTCTAAACGAAGAGCATGGAGAGGTTTATCCAGTATGGACCCCTCTGAGAGCTTCTCTAAATGTAGAGCATGGAGAGGTTTATCCAGTATGGACCCCTCTGAGAGCTTCTCTAAAGAAGAGCATAGAGAGGTTTATCCAGTATGGACCCCTCTGAGAGCTTCTCTAAACGAAGAGCATGGAGAGGTTTATTCAGTATGGACCCCTCTGAGAGCTTCTCTAAACGAAGAGCATGGAGAGGTTTATTCAGTATGGACCCCTCTGAGAGCTTCTCTAAATGTAGAGCATGGAGAGGTTTATCCAGTATGGACCCCTCTGAGAGCTTCTCTATAAGAAGAGCATAGAGAGGTTTATCCAGTATGGACCCCTCTGAGAGCTTCTCTAAACGAAGAGCATGGAGAGGTTTATTCAGTATGGACCCCTCTGAGAGCTTCTCTAAACGAAGAGCATAGAGAGGTTTATCCAGTATGGACCCCTCTGAGAGCTTCTCTAAACGAAGAGCATGGAGTGGTTTATCCAGTATGGACCCCTCTGAGAGCTTCTCTAAATGTAGAGCATGGAGAGGTTTATCCAGTATGGACCCCTCTGAGAGCTTCTCTAAATGTAGAGCATGGAGAGGTTTATTCAGTATGGACCCCTCTGAGAGCTTCTCTCATTCCTGGAGAGGGTTAATGGGTTCAGCCCGAAGAATTCATGAAAACGATGTGGGAAATGAAAGCTCTGGACGCGCTGCAGGTGGAAGGAACATCTGGGGATGATTTACAGAGCAATGAGCCGACGCTGACGCGGGAATTCCCATATTTAGGCTGGAAGAGCCGAGCCGGAGCAGAGGTGAAGACATTTTCCAGCGTGTCCCAAAACCTGCGGTTGTGTTATTTTCCCTTATGTTCGTTTCTGGCAAATAAACCGCTGTCCATAAAGGTCTGTGCTCCAAGATTCATCATCTGAATTGCTACGGCCTTCCTCCATCCGTGAGGGCTAGCGTGGATTCTCCTGGCTTGCCCTGACTTTGGCAGCTGAGCTTATGCTTCAATGGCCGTCACAGTGGAGCTGAGACCTCGTGTCTGACCTGCAAAAAAACATCTCACTGCACTAATCTCCACATTAATTCCCGATAATGATGATACGCTCCTGGAATTCTCCTGTGCCAGGTTTTGTCTTCCTCCCTGCTGTCTCCCCTAGATTGTAAGCTCACATGCCAGCTTGTCAAGTGCTCCCTATGGTGAAGGTACACGTTCAATCTAAAGGTGTCATAGAACACCAGCTCCCACAATGCTCAGCCGGACATAACATTCATAAAATTTTGTTCTGCTTCACTACATTTACAGACCCTGGACTTAACGCTCAGCCTCCAGATGCTGCTTTCCCATCTCTGACCGTTTAATGTTGAAGAATGTTTCTCCTGACCAGTCCATGGCTTGAAGAATGTTTCTCCTGACCAGTCCTGCACTTGAAGAATGTTTCTCCTGACCATTCCTGGACTTGAAGAATGTTTCTCCTGACCAGTCCATGGCTTGAAGAATGTTTCTCCTGACTAGTCCATGGCTTGAAGAATGTTTCTCCTGACCAGTCCATGGCTTGAAGAATGTTTCTCCTGACCAGTCCTGGACTTGAAGAATGTTTCTCCTGACCAGTCCTGGACTTGAAGAAGGTTTCTCCTGACCAGTCCTGGACTTGAAGAATGTTTCTCCTGACCAGTCCTGGACTTGAAGAATGTTTCTCTTGACCAGTCCATGGCTTGAAGAAGGTTTCTCCTGACCAGTCTTGGACTTGAAGAATGTTTCTCCTGACCAGTTCTGGACTTGAAGAATGTTTCTGCTGACGAGTCATGGGCTAGCATAAAGTTTATCCTGACCAGTCCTGGACTTGAAGAATGTTTCTCTTGACCAGTCCATGGCTTGAAGAAGGTTTCTCCTGACCAGTCTTGGACTTGAAGAATTTGTTCTCCTGACCAGTCCTGGACTTGAAGAATGATTCTCCTGACCAGTCCTGGACTTGAAGAATGTTTCTCCTGACCAGTCCAGGGCTTGAAGAATGTTTCTCCTGACCAGTTCTGGACTTGAAGAATGTTTCTGCTGACCAGTCATGGGCTAGCATAAAGTTTCTCCTGACCAGTCCAGGGCTTGAAGAATGTTTCTCCTGACCAGTCATGGGTTTGAAGAGTCATTCTCCTGACCAGGTCTGGGCTTACACCTCGGACGGACCTCGTGTGGGTTTGGCACTTTAATACACAGATAACGTCTAAGCAGAGTCTATACATGGAGAGTGGTTTAGATTTACCTCGTGGGACCTGAAGAAGGGTGACTGCTCCAGCATGGTGATTATCTCCTGCAGACGGCTGAGGTAAGACCTCTGAAAAATACACAAAAAAATAAACATTATTACAAATAACATCGGCTGGTATCAGCATGGAGCTCCGTCCCTTAATACTGATTAATGTCCCAGACCTCAACGGACTTACAGGAGACCGCAGCAAAAACATACTGTGTGTATATATATATAAGCATAGACATCTGTCTGTCTGTCTGCCTACCCAGATATCTATATGTCTGATTCCCAATCTAGCTAAAGATGTTTATCTCTGCATTTCTTCGTATGTCTGTCTATCCATCTACCTGTATATCTGTCTGCCTGTCTATGCATCTGTATGTTTCTATGTCTATCCTTCTATCTGTATGTCTGTCTGTCTATCCATATAAAAACATAAGGAAAGATGGATAGACACACATATAGTTGTATGTTTGTCTATCCATCTATCTATCCATATCTATGTATGTGGGTCCATCTACCTGTATGTTTGTCTACCCTTCTGTATATCTGTCCAGCTATCCTTATGTCTGTACGTCGATCCCACCTGTCTATATGTCTGTCTAGCTATCTACACTTCTGTCTGTCTGTCCATCTGTCCTCATGCATGTCTGTCCTTTAACTGCCTGTCTTTACATCTATCAAAAAGTCTGGCTATCAATCTATCTGTATGTATATTTGTCTGGGTGTTTGTCTGTATCTCTATCCGTATGTCTGTCAATAATTAGAGACTGTTTTGTTTTTTGCAAGCCTTTTATTTTATATATATGTTTATTATTGCAGAAGCCACTTGCACATCACAGCAATTCAAATAACTGCATCCCAGAGCTCCTTTGCCACATTCCCCATATGCAGCAAGGAATTCTGGGTAGGATATGCAAATGCCATCTGTCTCACTTTTATGCATCCTGGGTCTGTTATTACACAGAACCCTAAAATATATATAAAAATATATAGGGCCAACATGGGTCTTCTTTGTTTATGGGTTTTGGGTTAAGCTTTAGGCTGGGGTCAGACCAGCGCACTTTTAACGTGCGTTCTGGCGCACTTAATCACGGCCGCACTAGCAGCAAATGACGGGCAATGACGGGCAATATACGAAGTACGGCCGCACGAAAGTCCGGCCGCGCAACGCAAGTGGAAAATGAACGCATTTTTTCGAGAAAGCAGAACCGCTAGTACGGACGTACAGAATGCGGTGCGCCCGCATAGCAACGTGTGTGTGTGATTTGGAGACGTCAGACCCTGCTCGTGTCCGGCCAACATAACGTCCAGACGCAAAAAGTTTCCTGGTTTGGATCCGTAAAAAATCACGCACAAAAATGCGCGTCGTCTGACCGTTGTCGTGTATTCCGTGAAAAAATACATCAATGCGTTCGAACGCACTTTTTTTACGTTCGCGTGTAAAAATGCTTTCGTTTGACCCTAGCCTTACATGTTCAGCCGTCATGCTGACCTGTCGTCTCCCGCCGTCACCTCACACTGTCTATCTCTTTATATTTAAACCTCTGAAGGAGCAGCGCTGCGATATCACGATGACTAAGGCCGGGGGCACACTAGACGTTTGCCGTCAGATTGCCGTCAGCACTAACGCGCGTTAAAAAAAACCAGCGTCGCACTCGACGCTCGTCCACCCCCCCTTGCGTGATCTTCCATAGGAGGATAGCGGAGCCCCGTCGACGTGAATCCAAACGCATCATCACTGGCGATCCGCTAGGATTCACGTCGACGGGGCTCTGCTATCCTCCTATGGAAGATCACGCAAGGGGGGGTGGACGAGCGTCGAGTGCGACGCTGGGTTTTTTTAACGCGCGTTAGTGCTGACGGCAATCTGACGGCAAACGTCTAGTGTGCCCCCGGCCTAAAGTAACGATCCGCAACGCAAAGAGATCGAAACTGACAGAAAAAAAAAAGCAAGTGAGCAACAACAGGGGCGAACAGTAAAACGCGCGAGCCCTGCCAAATTTCCACGCAAAAACGCACAATGTCACAGCAGACGGAAAGTAAATATGGGCCGCGGGATCTGCCACCTGCTGATCCGTCACTCCGCGAAGCCTTCAGAGCAATCTGTGATTCTTTTATCGGCACTGAAATAATTTATTTATGGTAACATATGAGAGAAACACGAGCGCATGCTACAAGAAGGAACGGTTTTCTTCACACACGTTTCCTGGGGGAGGGTGTTTTGTGTTGCACCTGCTCTGCAGAGCTGTTTGTGATCAGTACATAGGGCTGTCCGGTCGGTCATGTTATCACAAACACATATAATTTATTCATGCTGATGGGCAGTGCATGAAAAAATGTCACTTGCAGCATGTAGGTAAAGAATCCCAGCTGACCTGCCTTTATTTCCTTCCTACAGCTCATGAATTATACATGTTGCAGGGCAGCACTTTTCCCTGTGCTCCCCTCTGCATGAAATAGTATATATACCAGTATATCCCCCATATATATAGGGAATTAACCATATAGACATATTCCTATTAATGAGGCAAATAAGATGGCCATAAATTCAATGATTACAAGTGAAATCCAGAAATTAGCCGCAAGATGTATACATAAAACATTATTCAGTATAAAAAAATCTAGACGTCAAAAAAGTCATTTTATTATTATTTGTTAAAAATAAAACTGAACGCCGATCCCATCCGTTTTATTTTAAATAACTGAGTATACAACCTTCAGTGTGTGAAAGAAAAAAATCCTGTTTACCTACTGCACATTTTTAAAAACTGAATTTTACTTCCAGTCGCTGTTTAAAAGTCTGTACAGTCTCTGACCCAACCACCTCAACAGGCAGAGAATTCCACAGCTTTATTGTTCTCCCTGTAAAAAACCCTTCCTATGCTAATAGTATAATTAACATTTTTTTGCAACAAAACAAAAAAAGGTAGGGCGCTGCCCCATCTGACCCTGTGGACGAGCCACCACTGGCCTGACGTGCCTTTGTTCCTGCTCGTGCTTCTATTTGGGCGATCTCTACAACTTTTGGAAGCTACTTTTCAAGGTCAAGACAACATGAACAATCTGTTTATCTCGAATAACTTGATTATTATGGAGCAAAATGTTTATATGGTGCCCCTTATGTTTATTAAGCTCACAGTCTAATATTTTATTTCATTTTTGTGTTTAACGTCACTGCTTATTTCAATACACATATATATATATATAGCTTTAAAAGGAAAAAAGTAGCAAAACAAGAGGACATAGTCTTAGATTAGAGGGGCAAAGGTTTAAAAGTAACATCAGGAAGCATTATTTTACTGAGAGGGTGGTGGATACATGGAACAGTCTTCCAGTAGAAGTGGTAGAGGCCAAAACAGTAATTGAATTTAAGCAGGCATGGGATAGGCATAAGGCTATCCTAAACAAAAGATAAATCCAGGTAAAGTATCCATGTAATTGGGCAGACTAGATGGGCCGAAAGGTTCTTATCTGCCGACATTTTTCTATGTTTCTATGTTTCATTCTAGCTTGATATTAGTGGATGTTCCTTCGGGGTGTACCCTAATGAATTGTGCATAATATTTTATTTTACATGACCCTTGAACTAAAGAACAGCAGATTTAAAAAAACAACCGAATAATTCCCAGATAAGATAAGTTTCTAAAACCTAAGGAAATTTAAAAAAGATAGTTGGCAGATATTGACCGGCTGGCTAGACCCCCACATTGGCTATTCTGAGTTTATCTTTATTTGTTCTTATTGATCTCGGTATTAAATTGTGTCTGGTACATTTAATACCATAATACCACGGTGGCTGGGAGGCCATTCCATGCAGCCACATGTGTTTCCGTAAAGCCCGTTGCTGGAGTCGACAAACGATCAGCAATAAACTCACCAGAATGTTGCCGTTTCCTTTGGTAAATTCTTTGAACGATTCCATTAATTGATCCCGAGTCTTGGTCTTTTTGAAATCCCGATTCACCGTCCCATCTTCTTTCTGCGGCAGAAAAAAAAATATACCATACTGAATAACTGGCAGCAACAAATTCTATGGATTCGCTAAGGCTATACAGGAAAGAGGAAGATAGCAAGGCGTCTTTATTAAACCTCTCCTTTCACTTCTTTTGGAGAACTAGGTAACAGGGGGTTAATGTCGGGTAATGTGTATCTGAAATTAATTAGGATTCTAAGATAAAATTCATACCCGCAGTAATTTTGTATCACAGAGCTGCACAGCAATAAAACTCACAGTAATGTGCAGTGTGTATGAGCGTATCACAGAGCTGCACAGCAATAAAACTCACAGTAATGTGCAGTGTGTATGAGCGTATCACAGAGCTGCACAACAATAAAACTCACGCTCATACACACCGCACATTAATGTATCACAGAGCTGCACAGCAATAAAACTCACAGTAATGTGCAGTGTGTATGAGCGTATCACAGAGCTCCACAGTAATAAAACTCACAGTAATGTGCAGTGTGTATGAGCGTATCACAGAGCTCCACAGTAATAAAACTCACAGTAATGTGCAGTGTGTATAAGCGTATCACAGAGCTCCACAGTAATAAAACTCACGCTCATACACACCGCACATTAATGTATCACAGAGCTGCACAGCAATAAAACTCACAGTAATGTGCAGTGTGTATGAGCATATCACAGTGCTCCACAGTAATCAGTAATAAAACTCACAGTAATGTGCGGTGTGTATGAGTGTATCACAGAGCTGCACAGCAATAAAACTCACAGTAATGTGCAGTGTGTATGAGCGTATCACAGAGCTCCACAGTAATAAAACTCACAGTAATGTGCAGTGTGTATAAGTGTATCACAGAGCTCCACAGTAATAAAACTCACGCTCATACACACCGCACATTAATGTATCACAGAGCTGCACAGCAATAAAACTCACAGTAATGTGCAGTGTGTATGAGCATATCACAGTGCTCCACAGTAATCAGTAATAAAACTCACAGTAATGTGCGGTGTGTATGAGTGTATCACAGAGCTCCACAGCAATAAAACTCACAATAATGTGCGGTGTGTATGAGCGTATCACAGAGCTCCACAGTAATAAAACTCACAGTAATGTGCAGTGTGTATGAGCGTATCACAGAGCTCCACAGCAATAAAACTCACAGTAATGTGCTGTGTGTATGAGAGTTTTATTACTGTGGAGCTCTGTGATACGCTTATACACATTACTGTGAGTTTTATCACTGTGGAGCACTGTGATACACTTATACACACAGCACATTACTGTGAGTTTTATTGCTGTGCAGCTCTGTGATACGCTCATACACACTGCACATTACTGTGAATTTTATTACTGTGGAGCATTGTGGCACGCTCATACACACTGCATAATACTGTGAGGTTTATTGCTGTGGAGCTCTGTGATACGCTCATACACACCGCACAGTACTGTGAGTTTTATTGCTGTGGAGCGCTGTGATACGCTCATACACACTGCACATTACTGTGAGGTTTATTGCTGTGGAGCTCTGTGATACGCTCATACACACCGCACATTACTGTGAGTTTTATTGCTGTGGAGCGCTGTGATACGCTCATACACACTGCACATTACTGTGAGTTTTATTACTGATTACTGTGGAGCACTGTGATACGCTCATACACACTGCACATTACTGTGAGTTTTATTACTGTGGAGCTCTGTGATACACTCATACACACCGCACATTACTGTGAGTTTTATTGCTGTGGAGCTCTGTGATACGCTCATACACACTGCACATTACTGTGAGTGTTATTACTGTGGAGCTCTGTGATACGCTCATACACACTGCACATTACCGTGAGTTTTATTGCTGTGGAGCTCTGTGATACACTCATACACACCGCACATTACTGTGAGTTTTATTACTGATTACTGTGGAGCTCCGTGATACGCTCATACACACTGCACATTACTGTGAGTTTTATTACTGTGGAGCTCTGTGATACACTCATACGAATTACATTTCTTTATTGATGCGGTGTTGTTAATATATATTTTTCCACTTGTTTATTTATATAAGAGAAACTAAGAAATGTCTTTAATCAGCCACGTTATCTAATTTCCGGACAGTGTTTTTAGCTCAACGAAAAGATTGTGTGATAGATCGGAGCTTGTGGTAAGCGCAGGACAGAGGTAGAGTTTTCCACTGAGTTGTAACTTTTTTAGCTCCACTCTGCAGGCTGCTGCAGATTAAAAAAAAAAACAATACATACAGGGACAATTCCGAAAGAGCCGATCTGGCCCCAAAATGGCACTGAACCGTGAATTTCCCCGTACGGTGCCATTCGGCTATTCAGAGAGTAGGCAGTTCGCCAAATTCGCCAAATCAATTGAACCCAGGACATACTTGAAAACGAGAGAAATCTCAATGTATCCTTCCTGGTAAAATCCTTTATAAATAAAATAAAATAAATAAATATATGTTGCCTGTTCGACGGCAGTGAATCCCCTATAGAGAAGCAATGGTTAATCTGTTCACATTGAACAGCAGAGAAATGTCAGTGAAATGCCCTGCTGTTCGGTGGTTTCATTCGACAGGTTTATTCAGGCGACTCCCATAGGTTTCAATGTTAAAAATATTCCCGTTTTTATTCAATAGCTAGTAAACCGTTTATTCTGCAGCAAAAAGTCTCTTTATTTATTGATTTTTGTTTGGATCCCGTAGGAATTTTTCAGGATTTTTCCGATAATTTTTTTTTTCTCTTCTTTTTTTAAAGTGTTTTTCCATTTTTTTGTAACAGCCCTTTTTATTATCATTCATTGGATCTTATATGTAAATTCCAGGCATTTTCGCTCAGTATTTTTTTGCAAACAGTGTTTCAATTTTAACACTTTCAAGCGTATTGTTTTTTTTTTTTTTTTACCCGTCTGGCGGCTTGTCGGCTTTCTCCTGCAGACTGGTCAGAGCTGTGCTCAGCGGCTCATCAGCTGCGTTTGGCGGCCATCTGGCGGGCGGCGGGTTTGCGGCAGCATTCGGCAGCCGTTTCCCTGCACTACCCTGCAGCCGTTTTCCACTGCTTCCCTTTGGTGAATGGTGAAATCACCGCAGGGTGGGAAAATTTGATTCTCCGAAGAGCAGGGAAGAGCGGGGAACAACAGAGCACCGACATGTCGGTGACATTTCGGTGCTCTGTGAATAACCCCTATACTGTTTTTTTTCTTGCTGGTCGCCCTCGTGCTGATGCGTCGAAGCATGGACTCTACCAAACCTCTGAACGTGTCCTGCGGTATCTGGTACTAAAACATTAGCAGCAGATCCTTTAAGTCCTGCACGTTGTGAGGTGGGGCCTCCATGGATGGGATTTGTTGTTCCAGCACACCCCACAGTTGCTCGATCGGATTGAGATCTGGGGAATTTGGAGGACCAATGCAACACCTTGAAATCTTTGTCATGTTCCTCAAACCATTCCTGAGCAGTTTTTGTGGTGTGGCCGGGAGCATTATCCTGCTGAAAGAGGTCACTGACATCAGGGGACGCCATGGCCATGAAGGGGTGTATGGGGTCTGCAGCAATCTCTGTGCTGAAACCTTTCTATCGTGGCCAGCATTAGGTTTTTCAGCAATTTGAGCTCCAGTAGCTCTTCTGTGTGGTGGGGCCAAATGGGCTCGCCTTCACTCCCCACGTGCATCAATGAGCCTTGGGTCTCACCGGTTATCCCTTCTTGCACCCGTTTTGGTAGGTACTAACCCCTGCATACAGGGAACACCCCACAAGAGTTGTCGTTTTGGAGATGTTCTGACCCAGGCGTTTGGCCGTCACTATTAGCCGTGTCACAGTCTCTCAGATCTTTTCACCCATTTCTCTGCTTCAACACATGAAATTCAAGCACTGACTGTTCACTTGCTCTTAATATATATTACCCTGTGACAATATATCCCACCCCGTGACAATGTATCCTACCCCGTGACAATATCACTCGCCCAGTGACAATATATCCCACCCCGTGACAATATATCAAACCCCGTGAAAATATATCCCGCCCCGTGACAATATAGCCCGCCCCTTGACAATATCGCTCGCCCAGTGACAATATATCCCACCCCGTGACAATATATCCCACCCCGTGACAATATATCCTACCCCGTGACAATATCACTCGCCCAGTGACAATATATCCCACCCCGTGACAATATATCAAACCCCGTGAAAATATATCCCGCCCCGTGACAATATAGCCCGCCCCTTGACAATATCGCTCGCCCAGTGACAATATATCCCACCCCGTGACAATATATCCCCACCCCGTGACAATATAGCCCACCCAGTGACAATATATCCCACCCCGTGACAATATATCCTACCTCGTGACAATATATCCTACCCCGTGACAATATATCAAACCCCGTGACAATATAGCCCGCCCCTTGACAATATAGCTCGCCAGTGACAATATATCCCACCCCGTGACAATATATCAAACCCCGTGAAAATATATCCCGCCCCGTGACAATATAGCCCGCCCCTTGACAATATCGCTCGCCCAGTGACAATATATCCACCCCGTGACAATATATCCCACCCCGTGACAATATAGCCCACCCAGTGACAATATATCCCACCCCGTGACAATATATCCTACCTCGTGACAATATATCCTACCCCGTGACAATATATCAACCCCGTGACAATATAGCCCGCCCCTTGACAATATAGCTCGCCCAGTGACAATATATCCCACCCCCTGACAATATATCCTACCCCGTGACAATATATCCCCACCCCGTGACAATATAGCCTGCCCAGTGACAATATATCCCACCCCGTGACAATGTATCCTGCCCCGTGACAATATATCCCGCCCCGTGACAATATATCCCACCACGTGACAATATATCCCACCCCGTGACAATGTATCCTGCCCCGTGACAATATATCCCCACCCCGTGACAATATATCCCCACCCCGTGACAATATATCCCGCCCCGTGACAATATATCCCGCCCCGTGACAGGCGCCATTGTAATATAATCAATGTTTGTCACTGCACCCATCAGTAGGTTTAATGTTGTGGTTGGTGAGTGTGTCTATATAAATATAATCATAATATAAAGCTGCGCTTTGCCGGTGAAGCTGTGGATCCACATTAAAGGTCAATGCTCTAAATTTACATCACTTTTAGAGAAGTAAAAGCCCATCTTTGGAGAACCTCGTGAAACTGGAACCTTGGGGCCTCTGGCAAAAAAGCAAAGAAGTTCTGTATTTTCTCTTTTTTTAAATCCTTGGCAGCGGATATTGTATCGGCAGTTTCCAAGGAACCCAGCAGAGTGTAAAAAAGGGGAAAAATCTGCCAAGTGCAATGCGAGCAGCTGCCAAACCTTCTGCTCTTTCCACCGTCAGCGTATATTTAGCCGTCATGTTATAGGGGACGGGAGAATTTCTCCTTTTTGTTATTTTACCAGTGAAATCAGTCGGGCCCGATCCGTGACTGCCCTGGCAAATTATTGTCTACAAAGGACCCTATGCTCATACACTGGCACTGGTGGGTTCCTAGTGTCCACTATAGAGGGGATGGGAGGGTGTCCCAACTGAGGATGGCGAAGAAAAACTAAGGACTGGGGAGAAAATACGAAAAAAATGTAGCAGGTGTGACGTGCGTCACTTTGGATTTGGGGTACATGGGCCTAGAAATGTATTTGGGAGGGTGCAGGGTGTTTGTGTAATCTGTGTTATGCAAGAATAAGGTCATTGTCTATCTGTTGTATCTTCTGATAAGATTAGCCTTCCAGCATACCCTGGTCCAGGAATGTGTTAATATCTGTTTATGTTTGAGTAGTCTTTGTCAATCTTCTTTGTCAGGCAAACACTGCCCCATCATCTGCTGCCTTTAGACTGTAATCTGTTTGCCAATCACAATGGCCATTGTCCTGCCTCCTTTAGGAATGATACACAATGTTTATTCCATTATTTGTCCCTGTTAACCATGGGGGTTTTTCAAAGAGCACCGAAATGTTGCCGACATTTCGGTGCTCTCTCGTTCCCCGCTCTTCCATGCACTTCGGGGAATCAAAGACCCAACTCCTGCGGTGAATTCAGCATTCAACGCAGAGTCCCAGGAGTGCAGGGAAAACTCGCCGCAAGCCCACCGAACACCTGCCAGAGCCGCCGCAAAAAAACACGCCGAACACATCGGAAAAAGCCAATGAGCCGCCGATCACAGTGCAGACCAGCTGCTGGAAAAAGCCGACAAGCTGATGAACGAGGTAAAAAAAATAATATATTTATATATATATATGATTGAAAGTGTCAAAATTGAAACACTGTTTGCAAAAAAACTACTGAACGAAAATGTCTGAAATTCACATATAAGATGCTATGAATGATAATAAAAGGGCTGTTACAGAAAAAAAGAAAAAACGATTTAAAAATAAAATCCCAAAAAATGCCTAAAAGATCCTAAAAAAAATATCAATAAATAAAGAGACTTTTTGCTGCAGAATAAAATAATAAACGGTTTATTAGATATTGTATAAAACGGGAATATTTTTAACATTGAGGCCTATGGGATTCGCCTGAATAAACCTGTCGAATGAAACCACCGAATGGCAGGACATTTCGGCAACTTTTCTCTGATGTTCGGTGTCTATGAATAGATTATCCATTGCTTCTCTATGGGGGATTTCACTGCCGCCGAACAGGCACCATACTTGCAGGCTGTTCGCCCAAATTTGGCGAACTGCCAGCCCTCTGAATAGCCGAATGGCCACGAAATGTCACCATACGGGGAAATTCACTGTTCGGTGACATTTCGGGACCAGATCGGCTCTCTCTGAATAACTCCTATAGTCTTAGGTTAGAGGAGCAAAGGGTTAAAGGTAACATCAGGAAGTATTATTTTACTGAGAGGGTGGTGGATACATGGAATAGCCTTCCAGTAGAGGTGGTGGATACATGGAACAGCCTTCCAGTAGAGGTGGTGTATACATGGAGCAGCCTTCCAGTAGAGGTGGTGGATACATGGAGCAGCCTTCCAGTAGAGGTGGTGGATACATGGAGCAGCCTTCCAGTAGAGGTGGTGATACATGGAGCAGCCTTCCAGTAGAGGTGGTGGATACATGGAGCAGCCTTCCAGTAGAGGTGGTGGATACATGGAGCAGCCTTCCAGTAGAGGTGGTGGATACATGGAGCAGCCTTCCAGTAGAGATGGTGGATACATGGAGCAGCCTTCCAGTAGAGGTGGTGGATACATGGAGCAGCCTTCCAGTAGAGGTGGTGATACATGGAGCAGCCTTCCAGTAGAGGTGGTGGATACATGGAGCAGCCTTCCAGTAGAGGTGGTGATACATGGAGCAGCCTTCCAGTAGAGGTGGTGGATACATGGAGCAGCCTTCCAGTAGAGGTGGTGGATACATGGAGCAGCCTTCCAGTAGAGGTGGTGATACATGGAGCAGCCTCACAGTAGAGATGGTGGATACATGGAGCAGCCTCACAGTAGAGGTGGTGGATACATGGAGTAGCCTTCCAGTAGAGGTGGTGGATACATGGAGCAGCCTTCCAGTAGAGGTGGTGGATACATGGAGTAGCCTTCCAGTAGAGGTGGTGGAGGCTAAACTGGTGATTGAGTTTAAGCAGGCATGGGATAGACATAAGAATTTCCTAAATAAAAGAGAAATCCAGGGAAAGTATCCATAGAATTGGGGCCGACTAGATGAGCTGAAAGGTTCTTATCTGCCGACATATTCTAGGTTTCTTTGTTTACGCATTTGTGAAGATTCTCCGATGGGTTAAAAAAAATTAAAATCTTGAAAGGGTTAAGAGTTGTTGGAGTCTTTGAGATCCATTTAATCTTTTAATGTGAGCTGCTGTGAATGTTGTTGAATATATGACTTGGAGCGCTCTCCTCCTGGCTTGTCATATATATATATATACATGCGCTGGCTCGCACACACAAATACACTGCTTCATGTTTTTGTTTTTCCCCTCCTGGGTCCTCGGTGTCCTTAGTGACTTCCTCCTACGTGTTGACCGTGGTTTTGATTCCCTTTATCTTTGTTTGTGTCTCCCCTTCGTGGCCTTGCGCTGCCGTTTCGCTGGCACGGCTCAAATGTCAATGGAAAATAAGCGATGTGCTACTTCCTAAAACACTTCCTCCTCCAGGAAGTGAACTGAGAGGCAGGAAGCCGGCCTGGGCGAGCGCCATCCCTACCCTCTTTCTGCTCTTTTTTCTTTGCTGAACGAAAAGAAACGAATAAATTCCTTCTGACGGCATCGAGACTCACAGGGGGCGAAGTGACGCTTTCTCTGATACGTTTTGAGGCCTTTAAAGGGTTAAAACAAGCACTCATCACCTTCACTTTTTTCAATAGTGAAAAAAGTAAAGTAAACCGCGCAAAGCTGTTAAATATATATATTCAGCCGCTGGTTGCCCAGCTGATACCATACAGGGCAGGGAGTGATGCCCTGCCTCCAGGGGGCGCACCTCTCACTAGGCTGACCCTTCGGCTGTTGTCTTGGTCTCAGTTCCTGTAATGCTTGGCCTGATGATGGACAGCGTATGGAAAGTGCTGCCTGGCAACATATATACATAAGGGGTTACTCAGAGAGAGCCGATTTGGCTCCAAAATGTCACCGAACAGTGAATTTCCCGTACGGTGACATTTCGGGGCCATTCGGCTATTCAGAGTGCAGGCAGTTCGACGGATTTTGGCGAATTGCCTGCATGTACGGTGCCTGTTCGGCAGCAGTGAAATCCCCATAGAGAAGTAATGGTTAATCTATTCACATTGAACAGCAGAGAAATGTCAGTGAAATGCCCTGATGTTCAGTGGTTTCATTCGGCAGGTTTATTCAGGCGAATCCCATAGGCTTCAATGTTAAAAATATTCCCGTTTTTATTCACTTTCTAATAAACCGTTTATTCTTTTAACCTGCAGCAAAAAGTCTCTTTATTTATAGATTTTTTTTAGGATCTTTTAGGCATTTTTTGGGATCTTTTCAGCAATAACATTTTTCGTTTTTTTTTTTAAATCGTTTTTCCCTTTTTATTATCATTCATTGGATTTTATATGTAAATTTCAGACATTTTCGTTCAGTAGTTTTATTGAAAACAGCGTTTCACTTTTGAGACTTTCAACCTTTTTTTTTATTATTTTACCCGTCCGGCGGCTTGGCGGCTTTCTCCTGCGGCTGGTCAGCGCTGTGCTCGGCGGCCCTCTGGTGGGTTTGCGGCGGATGTCCGGCAGGCGACAGGTTTGTGGCGGGTTGGCAGCGGCCGCTTCCATGCAGCTCGGGGACCCTGCGGTGAATGCTGGATTCACCGCAGGGTGGGGAACTTTGAAGTGCGGGGAACGAGAGAGCACCGAAATGTCGCCGACATTTCGGTGCTCTCTGAATAACCCCATAGTCTCAGTTCCCATTATGCTCAGCCTGATGATGGACATCGTATGGAAAGTGCTGCCTGGCAACATATATACATAATAAGGTCCCTCTTTAATTAATGAAATGATTTCCTACCTCTAACACTGTACAAGGGCAGCACTTTTCATGCTTTCCTTGCTGCTAATCAATAGGCATATGTGATATCTATGAACTCGCGGTGGGTCTGGCGGTTCTCACCGAGCCCTTATTGCAAGATTTTACCACCTCTGGGCTGATGCAAAAACAGAATGCAGTCTTAGCCCTCTTGACAGTGGCCTACTGCCAGGCCTTCCTGCTTGAGCACAGGTGCTCCACAAAATAAATTCCTCCGCTCCTGATCGCTACAGAAATCCCGGAGTCTCGCTCAGCTGGAGAGGATGCCGAGATGACGCGGCGCCGGCAGTCACGCCATGTGCACATCCATCTATTGTTGTTTCCTCCCAAAAAAACCCGATCCTGATGAAGTCGTTTTCATTCTGCCCAGGACACCAGGTGCATCGGAGAATGCCTGGGAGGAAGGTTGGGACAGAATAATGCCGACCCAGTGAGCTAGCAATCTGCAAACACCAGGACTACATGTCCCATAATGCCTGGAGACTTTTAAGACAGTGCCAAGGGTGGTGGCGACGGTGTCTTGAGTCGAGAGATGGAAAAAAACCTTATTATTAGGAAATGATATCAATATAAACACACGTAATCTTTATAGATCGTGCAGCGTGCAGGGTTCCCTCTCAAGGGGTTATTCACAACCGAATTCACCCTTCGGTGCACTTTGGCGATTCCATTTTGAATTCAGCATTCACCGCAGGCTCCTTGAAGTGCGCTGAAAGGATCCGACGAATGCTGCCGATCTACCAGCCGAACAGATTGCCGAAAAAAGCCAATCAGCCGCTGAACGCTGCCGAACCGGGGTTTAAAAACAAGTGCAAATTTTTTAAAAGTCGTTTAAAAGAATAAAAATGCATGAAAATAATAGAAACGGTTATATGAGTAATAATACAAAAGGTCCGTTGCAGAACATAAAAAGAAACACGTTTAAAAGAAAAAATGGGAATCAAACATTTCGCTTAAAAAGTACCTTTAAAAAATTCTAAAATATAATAAAAAGGCTTTTAGCTGCAAATAAAAAGAATAAACGGTTGAACAAAAAAATAATAAAAACGGTATTTTTTTTATTGAAACCTATGGGATTCGTCTGTTTAGGCTAGGGTCAGACGAAGGCAGTTTTAACGTGCGTTTAACCGCACAAAATCACGGCCGTGCTAGCAGCAAATGACGTCCAATGCCGGGGAACATACGACGAACGGCCGCACGAAAGTTCGTCCGCGCAACGCAAGTGGCAAACAAATGCATTTTTTCTAGAACGTCAAACCTCTAGTACGGACGTACAGAGTGCGCTGCGTCCGCTAGAGGCGTGTGTGTGTGATTGGGAGACGTCAGACGCTGCTAGTGTACGGCTAACATAACGTCCAGACACAAAAAGTGTTTTATTGATGATCCGTACAAAATCACGGACGAAATGGCGCATCGTATGACCGCTATCGCGTACTCCGTGAAAAAATACGTCCATTCGTTCGAACGCACTTTTTCACAGACAATGCGAAAATGCGTTCGTCTGACCCTAGCCTTAAACCTGTCGAACTGAAGCTCCAAAAATCTGGGCATTTTTCCAACACTTCCATGCAGTTCGGTGTTCTCTGAATAGATTAACCATTACTTCTTTATGGGGGATTTCACTGTCGCCGAATGTCGATCTGATGTGAACTGCACCGTATCTTGCTGGCATTTCGCCAATATTTGGGGAATTGCCAGCTTTCCGAATATTGCCACGAAATTGCACCGTATGGGGAAATTCACTGTTCGGCTCATATTGAATAACCCCTTAGGTCGCTTAATGGGAACGCCGGGAACATGAGGCTTTCTGACGGTTATGACATGAAGACGTATTCAGTGGAATTCTCTGGGCTCTTTGACATTCTTCGCGCATACGTTTGCGCCGGCGCAAAAACGCATTAACGTGAGGGGCAAAACCCTTTGCGCAGAACGTCGTATTACTATCTCAGCGCAACAAACGCGCGTACACGTCTACCGCGGGTGAACCTGCGCGAACGCTGCGCGAGCTTACTGTACTGCGCGCATCCTATACTTAACATTGTGCGCTGGTATGCGGATGGTATTACAATCTACGTGCAGTTTGTAACGCACAGCCTTTGCGCACATAATTTTAGCAGCTCCTAAAAGCTGGTGTTAATGGCAAATTCTATCAACCTGCCGAAACCAAATACACCAGCCCAAAAAAAACCACGCAGCAAAGTATAGTTACACATTTTACTCATACCCAAACCAATAGAATGGAGAAGTTGTGCCTGTTTTTATTATTGATGCAGCATATATGCGCAGATTGATTTTGGCAGGCGAAAAAAACTTAAGGAGAGATAATTGTGGTTCTTAATTCTGATTGGCTGAAACGCGTGAAAAAACAGTCCGCACACTGATTTCTGTGCGCAGCGCGTTTTTGCGCATCCACTTTACGCGCGTTATTTTTTGACGGATGAAAAAATGCGCGAGGATTGTAATTCCAGTGTTGATTTACGCGCGTTAACGTTTAACGCTTCGTGCAAAAATTCACACGTTCTGCGTGCGTTTTTGCTTGAAGAATGTAATAGAGCCCCATGTACCTTAATGCCCTCGATCCGGAAGCCGAGAGTGGCCGTGGAGCTGATGGTCTCCCTCCATGTCATGTAGCGAGGTTTGGTCACCGCTCTCTGCAGGTTCTCTTCCTCTGTTGGGGCGTCGGGGTCGACGTCGATCATCTTGAGATACATATCCTTCCTCAGGCTGGGCTTCTTCCTGGCTTTTGTCAGCTCTTCCTCTAAATAGGTCCTGAAAAATACATCAACATTTTCTTTCAAAATAATAAATAGCAGAATGTGTTTACAGAAAACGCCACGGCGGCTGACAAAGCTACGGATACCTATTATCTGGTGCACTTTAAGACCTCGCTGTCGAAAAAATGTGAAATAAGCGAGTATTGCGACTCGAACCTATGTGATTTTCTTCATGTGTCTTAAATAACACGAGAAGCTGGAGCAGGTACCAAAAAATCGTCTGTTATCACAGGTGCAAGAAAACATACAGGGTTATTCAGAGAGATTCAAAATGTCCCTGCACGTTCGGTGACTTTTCATTCCCCGCACTTCGGGGCGATTCAGCAATTTTCGGTGGTTTCATTTGGCAGATTTATTCAGGCGAATCCCATAGGTTTCAATGTTCAATGTTCAATGTTAAAAATATTCCCGTTTTAATCCAATTTCTAATAAACCGTCGATTATAATATTATGCAGTATAAAGTCTCTTTATGTTTAGATTTTTTAGGATCTTTTAAGCATTTTTCGGGATTTTTTAGTGAAACTTTTTTTCCCGTTTTTTTTTAAAATTGTTTTTTTCTCCTGCACAATATTGCCGGTCGCCGCGTGCTTCCTACAAGCGGCCGCCGGCTTAAAACTCTGCCGCTCACGTGGGTTCCACCAGCCAGCTGCGTGATCGCTAGATTGCGGCTGGCTGGTGGAACCCAGGTGAGCGGCAGAGTTTCAAGCCGGCAGCCGCTTGTAGGAAGCACGCGGCGGCTGGCAATACTGTGCAGGAGGGGCATGGCAGAGGAGAGGTGAGCTGGGGGCAATATATATCCCTGTGTGAGCTGGGGCAATATATATCCTTGCGTTGTGTGAGCTGGGGGCAATATATAACCCTGTGTGAGCTGGGGGCAATATAGATCCATGTGTGAGCTGGGGGCAATATATATCCCTGTGTGAGCTGGGGGAAATATATATCTATGTGTGAGCTGGGGGCAATATATATCCCTGTGTGAGCTGGAGGCAATATATATCCATGTGTGACCTGCTGGGGGCAATATATATCCATGTGTGAGCTGCTGGGGCAATATATATCCATGTGTGAGCTGTTGGAGGCAATATATATCCATTTGTAAGCTGGTGGGGCACTATATATCCATGTGTGAGCTGCTGGGGCAATATATCCATGTTTGAGCTGCTGGGGCAATATATATATCCATGTGTGTGCTGCTGGAGCAATATATATCCATGTGTGAGCTGCTGGGGGCAATATATATCCATGTGTGAGCTGCTGGGGGCAATATATATCCAAGTGAGCTGGGGCACTATATCCTTGTGAGCTGGGGCCAATATATCCATGTGAGCTGGGGCCAATATATCCATGTGAGCTGGGGGCAATATAACCATGTGTGAGGTGGGGGCAACATACCCATTTGTGAGGAGGGGCAATATATCCATGTGCGGTGTATATGAGTGAGTTTTATTGGTCTGAAGCTCGGTGATACGCTCATACAAACCGCACATTAATGTGAGTTTTATTGCTGAGGAGCTCTGATACAGTAATGTGCAGTGTGTTTGAGTGTAACAGAGCTCCACAGCAATAAAACGCACAGTAATGTGCTGTGTGTATGAGCGTATCACAGAGCTCTACAGCAATACAACTCACTGTAATGTGCGCTGTGTATGAGAGTAAGTTATATTGCTGCAGAGCTCTGTGATAACGAACATACACAAGGGCCTGAGTTGCTACACTATGGGCCTCTGGGTCATACTTGGCCTATGGGCCAAAAGTTGCCAGTCAGCCCCTCCCTATAGTCGTGTCTTGTGTAGGTATCAGAATGCCTGTTGTAGCTTTAAGAATTTGGTATAGGTATAAAAATGTCTGACACAGGTAAAAGTATGCGTGGAGTTGCTATAAGAATGCAGAATTTTTGGTGTATTAGAACGCCTGGAGAAAGTACAAGAATGCAAAATGTAGATCGAAAAATATCTGGTGTAGGTATAGATAGACTTACAGTATGTTGAATATGTAAAGAAAAAAGAACGCCTTTTGCAGGTAAAAGAATGTCTGGTGTAGATATACAGAGTTATTCAAAGAGCTCCAAATTGTTGCGTAAAAGGTAATCAAACAGTGAAATTCTGCGTTCAGTTACCTTTCCTGGTCATTCGACTATTCAGAGAGCAGGCAGTTCGCCAAATGTTGGCGAATTGCCTGCACATACGGTGCCTGTTCGTTGCCTGTTCGAGGGCAGTGAATCCCCATAGAGAAGCAATGCTTCGTCTATTCAGAGAACACAAACCAGCAGTGAAAGGTTCCCGATTCTCCAGAAGGATATAGACATCTTAGAGAGAGTTCAGAGAAGGGCTACTAAAATGGTGTACGGCTTGAAGGAGAAAAGTTACCAGGAAAGGCTTAATGATCTTAACATGTACAGCTTGGAAAAAAGACGAGACAGAGGAGATATAATAGAAACATTTAAATACGTAAAGGGAATCCACAAGGTAGAGGAAGGGAGTATATTTAAGGCTAAGGTCAGATGAAAGCAGTTTTAACGTACGTTTAGCCGCACGAAATCACGGTCGTGCTAGCAGCAAATGACGTCCAATGCCGGGGAACACACGAAGTACGGCCGCACGAAAGTTCGTCCGCGCAACGCAAGTGGCAAACGAACGCATTTTTTCGAGAACGTCAAACCGCTACTACTGATGTACAGAGTGCGCTGCGTCCGCTAGCGGCGTGTGTGCGTGATTGGGAGACGTCAGACGCTGCTAATGTCCGGCTAACATAACGTCCAGACGCAAAAAGTGTTTTATTGATGATCCGTACAAAATCACGGACGAAAAGACGCATCGTATGACCGCTATCGCGTATTCCGGGAAAAAATACGTCCATTCGTTCGAATGCACTTTTTCACGGACAACGCGAAAAATGCGTTCGTCTGACCCTAGCCTAAAAGGAAACAAAGTAGCAAAACAAGAGGACATAGTCTTAGATTAGAGGGGCAAAGGTTTAAAAGTAACATCAGGAAGCATTATTTTACTGAGAGGGTGGTGGATACATGGAACAGCCTTCCAGTAGAAGTGGTAGAGGCCAAAACAGTAATTGAATTTAAGCAGGCATGGGATAGGCATAAGGCTATCCTAAACAAAAGATAAATCCAGGTAAAGTATCCATGTAATTGGGCAGACTAGATGGGCCGAAAGGTTCTTATCTGCCGACATTTTTCTAGGTTTCTATGTTTCTATGAATTGCCCTGCCATTTGGTGTTTTCATTCGACAGGTTTATTCAGGCGAATCCCATAGGCTTCAAAGTTAAAAATATTCCCGTTTTAATTCAATATCTAATAAACCGTTGATTATAATATTATGCAGTATAAAGTCTCTTTAGGTTTAGATTTTTTAGGATCTTTTAAGCATTTTTCGGGATTTTTTAGCAAAACTTTTTTTCCCCTTTTTTATTTTTTTAACTCGTTTTTTCTTTTTTCTGTAACAGCCCTTTTTATTATCATTCATTGGATTTTATATGTAAATTTCAGCCATTTTCGTTCTGTAGTTTCTTTGCAAACAGCGTTTCACTTTCAAACATTCAAGCAAACTGTTATGTTTTTTTCCACTCCATTCGTTGCATGTCGGGTTTTTCCGGCGGCTGCTCTGCGCTGTGATCCGCGGCTGCTCGGGTTTCTCCGGCGTGTTTGGCAAGGTTTATCCAGTTGTTTTTGCGGGTTTCGGTGTGCCTTCACTGGGTTTTGTGGTGAGTGCTCGTCGGGTTTACGGTGACTTTTCCCTGCACTACGACGGCCCTGTGGTGCTTGCTGAATACACCGCAGGGTCGCCGAAATGGGATCGCCAAATCGCACCAAATTGAAGAGAACGAAAAGTCACCGAATGTGCGATGACTTTTCAATTCTCTTTCAATAACCCTGATAGGAATGTATGGTGTAGGTATAAGAATGCCGTATGAATGTATGGTGTAGGTATAAGAATGCCGTATGAATGTATGGTGCAGCTATAAGAATGCCATATGAATGTATGGTGTAGGTATAAGAATGCCGTATGAATGTATGGTGCAGGTATAAGAATGCCGTATGAATGTATGGTGCAGGTATAAGAATGCCATATGAATGTATGGTGTAGGTATAAGAATGCCATATGAATGTATGGTGTAGGTATAAGAATTCCGTATGAATGTATGGTGCAGGTATAAGAATGCCGTATGAATGTATGGTGCAGCTATAAGAATGCCGTATGAATGTATGGTGCAGGTATAAGAATGCCGTATGAATGTATGGTGCAGGTATAAGAATGCCGTATGAATGTATGGTGTAGGTATAAGAATGCCATATGAATGTATGGTGTAGGTATAAGAATGCCATATGAATGTATGGTGTAGGTATAAGAATGCCGTATGAATGTATGGTGCAGGTATAAGAATGCCGTATGAATGTATGGTGCAGCTATAAGAATGCCATATGAATGTATGGTGTAGGTATAAGAATTCCGTATGAATGTATGGTGCAGGTATAAGAATGCCGAATGAATGTATGGTGCAGCTATAAGAATGCCGTATGAATGTATGGTGTAGGTATAAGAATGCCATATGAATGTATGGTGCAGGTATAAGAATGCCGTATGAATGTATGGTGCAGGTATAAGAATGCCGTATGAATGTATGGTGTAGGTATAAGAATGCCATATGAATGTATGGTGCAGGTATAAGAATGCCGTATGAATGTATGGTGTAGGTATAAGAATGCCGTATGAATGTATGGTGTAGGTATAAGAATGCCGTATGAATGTATGGTGTAGGTATAAGAATGCCGAATGAATGTATGGTGTAGGTATAAGAATGCCGTATGAATGTATGGTGCAGGTATAAGAATGCCGTATGAATGTATGGTGCAGGTATAAGAATGCCGTATGAATGTATGGTGCAGGTATAAGAATGCCATATGAATGTATGGTGCAGGTATAAGAATGCCATATGAATGTATGGTGTAGGTATAAGAATGCCATATGAATGTATGGTGTAGGTATAAAAATGCCGTATGAATGTATGGTGTAGGTATAAGAATGCCATATGAATGTATGGTGTAGGTATAAGAATGCCATATGAATGTATGGTGTAGGTATAAAAATGCCGTATGAATGTATGGTGCAGGTATAAGAATGCCATATGAATGTATGGTGCAGGTATAAGAATGCCATATGAATGTATGGTGCAGGTATAAGAATGCCATATGAATGTATGGTGTAGGTATAAGAATGCCATATGAATGTATGGTGCAGGTATAAGAATGCCATATGAATGTATGGTGCAGGTATAAGAATGCCGTATGAATGTATGGTGTAGGTATAAGAATGCCGAATGAATGTATGGTGTAGGTATAAGAATGCCGAATGAATGTATGGTGTAGGTATAAGAATGCCGTATGAATGTATGGTGTAGGTATAAGAATGCCGAATGAATGTATGGTGTAGGTATAAGAATGCCGTATGAATGTATGGTGTAGGTATAAGAATGCCGTATGAATGTATGGTGTAGGTATAAGAATGCCATATGAATGTATGGTGTAGGTATAAGAATGCCGTATGAATGTATGGTGTAGGTATAAGAATGCCATATGAATGTATGGTGTAGGTATAAGAATGCCGTATGAATGTATGGTGTAGGTATAAGAATGCCGTATGAATGTATGGTGCAGGTATAAGAATGCCGTATGAATGTATGGTGTAGGTATAAGAATGCCGTATGAATGTATGGTGCAGGTATAAGAATGCCGTATGAATGTATGGTGCAGGTATAAGAATGCCATATGAATGTATGGTGTAGGTATGGGAATGTTTCAATATTAACGCCAGATTTTGAAGAGTGGAGGCCAAGCTAATGATCTCCTGAACATTCAGGTTCAGACGGTTCCAGGATTCTTGAAATGGATTAGAAGACATTTAATCCGTTTCTGGAGCCAAGTCACAGCGAGGAACTTAAAGTCATATTCCAGCACATCTGTTGCTCGCGTTGAGCTGTTTATCTGTGAATCCCCCGGCCCTTCCTGTTTGCTGGAGGGAAACTCTTTCCCTATTTAGTACAATTACGCAGAATCTATTGTTTGTGCTGAAAGACTCGCTGCCACATTTTCCACTGTCAACAGCATCGAGCGGAGCGTAAAAAGAATCCCAAAATACAAGTTTAAAATCGTCCCGCCCTGCCCTTCCTTTCATACCCTCAGCTAGGGTGAAATTTATCTTTTAACCCTTTCTGGGGGTGTCTTTCTAGGAGCTCCTCCATATATTCAGGGTGTGCGGGTGTCTTTTTAGGGGTTCCTCCATATATTCAGGGTGTGGGGGTGTCTTTTTAGGGGTTCCTCCATATATTCAGGGTGTGCGAGTGTCTTTTTAGGGGCTCCTCCATATATTCAGGGTATGCGGGTGTCTTTTTAGGGGCTCCTCCATATATTCAGGGTGTGCGGGTGTCTTTTTAGGGGTTCCTCCATATATTCAGGGTGTGCGGGTGTCTTTTTAGAGGTTCCTCCATATATTCCGGGTGAGTGGGTGTGTTTTTAGGGGCTCCTCCATATATTCAGGGTGTGCGGGTGTCTTTCCAGGGACTCCTCCATATATTCACGGTGTGCGGGTGTCTTTCTAGGGGCTCCTCCATATATTCAGGGTGTGCGGGTGTCTTTTTAGGGACTCCTCCATATATTCACGGTGTGCGGGTGTCTTTCCAGGGACTCCTCCATATATTCACGGTGTGCGGGTGTCTTTTTAGGGGTTCCTCCATATATTCACGGTGTGCGGGTGTCTTTTTAGGGGTTCCTCCATATATTCAGGGTGTGTGAGTATTTTTAGGGGCTCCTTCATATATTCAGGGTGTGCGGGTGTGTTTGTAGTGGCTCCTCCATATATTCAGGGTGTGCGGGTGTCTTTTTAGGGGCTCCTCCATATATTCAGGGTGTGCAGTGTCTTTTTAGGGGCTCCTCTATATATTCAGGGTGTGCGGGTGTATTTTTAGCGGCTTCTCCATATATTCAGGGTGTGCGGGTGTCTTTTTAGGGGTTCCTCCATATATTCAGGGTGTGTGAGTATTTTTAGGAGCTCCTCCATATATTCAGGGTGTGCGGGTGTGTTTGTAGTGGCTCCTCCATATATTCAGGGTGTGCGGGTGTCTTTTTAGGGGCTCCTCCATATATTCAGGGTGTGCAGTGTCTTTTTAGGGGCTCCTCTATATATTCAGGGTGTGTGGGTGTCTCTTTAGGGGCTCCTCCATATATTCAGGGTGTGCGGGTGTCTTTTTAGGGGCTCCTCCATATATTCAGGCTATGCAGGTGTCTTTTTAGGCGGTTCCTCCATATATTCAGGGTGTGTGGGTGTGTTTTTAGGGGCTCCTCCATATATTCAGGGTGTGTGGGTGTCTTTTTAGGGGTTCCTCCATATATTCAGGGTGTGCGGGTGTCTTTTTAGGGGCTCCTCCATATATTCAGGGTGTGCGGGTGTCTTTTTAGGGGTTCCTCCATATATTCAGGGTGTGTGAGTGTTTTTAGGGGCTCCTTCATATATTCAGGGTGTGCGGGTGTGTTTGTAGTGGCTCCTCCATATATTCAGGGTGTGCGGGTGTCTTTTTAGGGGCTCCTCCATATATTCAGGGTGTGTGGGTGTCTTTTTAGGGGCTCCTCCATATAATCAGGATGGGCAGGGGGTCTTTTTAGGGGCTCCTCCACAATGCATAGATCAAGTCCTGGCTGCCCTATACATGTGGCATGATAAATACCGTTCTGATTGGTGGGTGATCTGCTGCTGGCATGAGTGCCCACGCGTAATAACAGTGACAGCGAGGTTTTTTGTTGCGTTGGAGGGGACGTGGTAGGAGGGCTTGAGGATCCTGTGGTCAGCCAGTGGACAGTGATGCAGATAGCGCTGTCAGCGCCAACACATGGTGTTCCGTTTCCTCTATGCTGCTGTGTATAGAACACCACACGCACAGACAGTACCATTAACTCATTTATATATGAAGGCTCCACCACAGCACTAACTACCAGTACCCCCAGCCAGCCATACATTCACTCCGTGCATGCGCCCCCTGGATTCAGTGCTGTGCACCAGTGGTTTGAATCTTTTTAAGCTCCCTGTTTTGGTTGAAGGTCGTGGTGTACAAAGTCCTTCATAAGTTGAGAATAGAAAAGAGATCCTTTATTTTCAGTATGTTACTTTACAAAGAGCACTAGGGTTTCAGGGGTTTAGGTTGATCTTGCGGCGGCACTGTGCCGTTCCCCTCCTGATGTAAATGGAATAAGGCGGCGGATCCTGCTACTGTCACTGAGCTTTGGTT
>CM019066.1:353120520-353203733 GCA_009667805.1 Leptobrachium leishanense | reverse complement strand
GCGGTTCCTCCATATATTCAGGGTGTGTGGGTGTGTTTTTAGGGGCTCCTCCATATATTCAGGGTGTGTGGGTGTCTTTTTTGGGGTTCCTCCATATATTCAGGGTGTGCGGGTGTCTTTTTAGGGGCTCCTCCATATATTCAGGGTGTGCGGGTGTCTTTTTAGGGGTTCCTCCATATATTCAGGGTGTGTGAGTGTTTTTAGGGGCTCCTTCATATATTCAGGGTGTGCGGGGTGTGTTTGTAGTGGCTCCTCCATATATTCAGGGTGTGCGGGTGTCTTTTTAGGGGCTCCTCCATATATTCAGGGTGTGTGGGTGTCTTTTTAGGGGCTCCTCCATATAATCAGGATGGGCAGGGGGTCTTTTTAGGGGCTCCTCCACAATGCATAGATCAAGTCCTGGCTGCCCTATACATGTGGCATGATAAATACCGTTCTGATTGGTGGGTGATCTGCTGCTGGCATGAGTGCCCCGCGTAATAACAGTGACAGCGAGGTTTTTTGTTGCGTTGGAGGGGACGTGGTAGGAGGGCTTGAGGATCCTGTGGTCAGCCAGTGGACAGTGATGCAGATAGCGCTGTCAGCGCCAACACATGGTGTTCCGTTTCCTCTATGCTGCTGTGTATAGAACACCACACGCACAGACAGTACCATTTAACATTCATTATATGAAGGCTCCACCACAGCACTAACTACCAGTACCAGCCAGCCATACATTCACTCCGTGCATGCGCCCCCTGGATTCAGTGCTGTGCACCAGTGGTTTGAATCTTTTTAAGCTCCCTGTTTTGGTTGAAGGTCGTGGTGTACAAAGTCCTTCATAAGTTGAGAATAGAAAAGAGATCCTTTATTTTCAGTATGTTACTTTACAAAGAGCACTAGGGTTTCAGGGGTTTAGGTTGATCTTGCGGCGGCACTGTGCCGTTCCCCTCCTGATGTAAATGGAATAAGGCGGCGGATCCTGCTACTGTCACTGAGCTTTGGTTACATAAAAAAAAGACAAGAAATGGCTTAAGAAGAATTCCTGAAATAATCAATCCAAAAAATCGTGCACCTCGCTCTGCTCTTACCTCCTGACTTGCTATGCCTGAGCTCTTACACAGTTTATGGACGTCTCATTTTGCTGTTCTTTTTTTATTGGTATCATTCATTTTAATGTATGTGTGTGCTATTAATCTGTGTGTGTGTGTGTCTGCTATATATGTGTACGCTATTAATGTATGTGTGTGCTATTAATGTATGTGCGTGCTATTAATGTATGTGTGTGCTATTAATGTATGTGCGTGCTATTAATGTATGTGTGTGCTATTAATGTATGTGCGTGCTATTAATGTATGTGTGTGCTATTAATGTATGTGTGTGCTATTAATGTATGTGCGTGCTATTAATGTATGAGTGTGCTATTATTGTATGTGCGTGCTATTAATGTATGTGTGTGCTATTAATGTATGTGCATGCTATTAATCTGTGTGTGTGTGTGTCTGCTATATATGTGTACGCTATTAATGTATGTGTGTGCTATTAATGTATGTGCGTGCTATTAATGTATGTGTGTGCTATTAATGTATGTGCGTGCTATTAATGTATGTGTGTGCTATTAATGTATGTGTGTGCTATTAATGTATGTGCGTGCTATTAATGTATGAGTGTGCTATTATTGTATGTGCGTGCTATTAATGTATGTGTGGTGCTATTAATGTATGTGCATGCTATTATCTGTGTGTGTGTCTGCTATATATGTGTACGCTATTAATGTATGTGTGTGCTATTAATGTATGTGCGTGCTATTAATGTATGTGTGTGCTATTAATGTATGTGCGTGCTATTAATGTATGAGTGTGCTATTATTGTATGTGCGTGCTATTAATGTATGTGCGTGCTATTAATGTATGAGTGTGCTATTATTGTATGTGCGTGCTATTAATGTATATGAGTGTGCTATAATTGTATGTGTGTGCTATTAATGTATGAGTGTGCTATTATTGTATGTGCGTGCTATTAATGTATGAGTGTGCTATTATTGTATGTGTGTGCTATTAATGGATGTGTGTGCTATTAATGGATGTGCGTGCTATTAATGTATGTGTGTGTGCTATTAATGTATGAGTGTGCTATTATTGTATGTGTATGCTATTAATGCGTGTGTGCTATTAATGTAAGTGTATGATATTAATGTATGTGTGTGCTATTAATGTATGTGTGTGTGCTATTAATGTATGTGTGTGCTATTAGTGTATGTGTGTGCTATTAATGTATGTGTGTGTGCTATTAATGTATGTGTGTGCTATTAATCTGTGTGTGTGTGTGTCTGCTATATATGTGTACGCTATTAATGTATGTGTGTGCTATTAATGTATGTGCGTGCTATTAATGTATGTGTGTGCTATTAATGTATGTGCGTGCTATTAATGTATGTGCGTGCTATTAATGTATGTGTGTGCTATTAATGTATGTGTGTGCTATTAATGTATGTGCGTGCTATTAATGTATGAGTGTGCTATTATTGTATGTGCGTGCTATTAATGTATGTGTGTGCTATTAATGTATGTGCATGCTATTAATCTGTGTGTGTGTCTGCTATATATGTGTACGCTATTAATGTATGTGTGTGCTATTAATGTATGTGCGTGCTATTAATGTATGTGTGTGCTATTAATGTATGTGCGTGCTATTAATGTATGAGTGTGCTATTATTGTATGTGCGTGCTATTAATGTATGTGTGTGCTATTAATGTATGTGCGTGCTATTAATGTATGAGTGTGCTATTATTGTATGTGCGTGCTATTAATGTATGAGTGTGCTATTATTGTATGTGTGTGCTATTAATGTATGAGTGTGCTATTATTGTATGTGCGTGCTATTAATGTATGAGTGTGCTATTATTGTATGTGTGTGCTATTAATGGATGTGTGTGCTATTAATGGATGTGCGTGCTATTAATGTATGTGTGTGTGCTATTAATGTATGAGTGTGCTATTATTGTATGTGTATGCTATTAATGCGTGTGTGCTATTAATGTAAGTGTATGATATTAATGTATGTGTGTGCTATTAATGTATGTGTGTGTGCTATTAATGTATGTGTGTGCTATTAGTGTATGTGTGTGCTATTAATGTATGTGTGTGTGCTATTAATGTATGTGTGTGCTATTAGTGTATGTGTGTGTGCTATTAATGTATGTGCGTGCTATTAATGGATGTGTATGCTATTAATGGATGTGTATGCTATTAATGGATGTGTGTGCTATTAATGTATGTGTGTGCTATTAATGTATGTGCGTGCTATTAATGTATGTGTGTGCTATTAATGTATGTGTGTGCTATTAATGTATGTGCGTGCTATTAATGTATGTGCGTGCTATTAATGTATGTGTGTGCTATTAATGTAAGTGTGTGCTATTAATGTATGTGCGTGCTATTAATGTATGTGTGTGCTATTAATGTATGTGTGTGCTATTAATGTATGTGCGTGCTATTAATGTATGAGTGTGCTATTATTGTATGTGCGTGCTATTAATGTATGTGTGTGCTATTAATGTATGTGCGTGCTATTAATCTGTGTGTGTGTCTGCTATATATGTGTACGCTATTAATGTATGTGTGTGCTATTAATGTATGTGCGTGCTATTAATGTATGTGCGTGCTATTAATGTATGTGTGTGCTATTAATGTATGTGCGTGCTATTAATGTATGAGTGTGCTATTATTGTATGTGCGTGCTATTAATGTATGTGTGTGCTATTAATGTATGTGCGTGCTATTAATGTATGTGCGTGCTATTAATGTATGTGTGTGCTATTAATGTATGTGCGTGCTATTAATGTATGAGTGTGCTATTATTGTATGTGCGTGCTATTAATGTATGAGTGTGCTATTATTGTATGTGCGTGCTATTAATGTATGAGTGTGCTATTATTGTATGTGTGTGCTATTAATGTATGAGTGTGCTATTATTGTATGTGCGTGCTATTAATGTATGAGTGTGCTATTATTGTATGTGTGTGCTATTAATGGATGTGTGTGCTATTAATGGATGTGCGTGCTATTAATGTATGTGTGTGTGCTATTAATGTATGAGTGTGCTATTATTGTATGTGTATGCTATTAATGCGTGTGTGCTATTAATGTAAGTGTATGATATTAATGTATGTGTGTGCTATTAATGTATGTGTGTGTGCTATTAATGTATGTGCGTGCTATTAATGTATGAGTGTGCTATTATTGTATGTGCGTGCTATTAATGTATGAGTGTGCTATTATTGTATGTGCGTGCTATTAATGTATGAGTGTGCTATTATTGTATGTGTGTGCTATTAATGTATGAGTGTGCTATTATTGTATGTGCGTGCTATTAATGTATGAGTGTGCTATTATTGTATGTGTGTGCTATTAATGGATGTGTGTGCTATTAATGGATGTGCGTGCTATTAATGTATGTGTGGTGTGCTATTAATGTATGAGTGTGCTATTATTGTATGTGTATGCTATTAATGCGTGTGTGCTATTAATGTAAGTGTATGATATTAATGTATGTGTGTGCTATTAATGTATGTGTGTGTGCTATTAATGTATGTGTGTGCTATTAGTGTATGTGTGTGCTATTAATGTATGTGTGTGTGCTATTAATGTATGTGTGTGCTATTAGTGTATGTGTGTGTGCTATTAATGTATGTGCGTGCTATTAATGGATGTGTATGCTATTAATGGATGTGTGTGCTATTAATGGATGTGCGTGCTATTAATGGATGTGTATGCTATTAATGGATGTGTGTGCTATTAATGTATGTGCGTGCTATTAATGGATGTGCGTGCTATTAATGTATGTGTGTGCTATTAATGTATGTGCGTGCTATTAATGTATGTGTGTGCTATTAATGTAAGTGTATGATATTAATGTATGTGTGTGCTATTAATGTATGTGTGTTGCTGCTATTAATGTATGTGTGTGCTATTAGTGTATGTGTGTGTGCTATTAATGTATGTGCGTGCTATTAATGGATGTGTATGCTATTAATGTGTGTGTGTGCTATTAATGTAAGTGTATGCCATTAATGTGTGTGTGCCATTAATGTATGTGCGTGTGTTATTAATGTTAGTGTACGCGCTATTAATGTGTGTATACTATTAATGTATGTGTGTGCTATTAATGTATGTGTGTGTGCTATTAGTGTATGTGTGTGTGCTATTAGTGTATGTGTGTGTGCTATTAATGTTAGTGTACGTGCTATTAATGTATGTGTGTGTTATTAATGTATGTGTGTGCTATCAATGTATGTGTATGCCATTAATGTGTGTGCTATTAATGTATGTGCGTGCTATTAATGTATGTGTGTGCTATTAATGTATGTGTATGCCATTAATGTGTGTGTGTGTGCTATTAATGAATGTGTGCGTGCTATTAATGTGTGTGTGTGCTATTAATGTAAGTGTATGCCATTAATGTGTGTGTGCCATTAATGTATGTGCGTGTGTTATTAATGTTAGTGTACGCGCTATTAATGTGTGTATACTATTAATGTATGTGTGTGCTATTAATGTAAGTGTGTGCTATTAATGTATGTGCGTGCTATTAATGTAAGTGTGTGCTATTAATGTATGTGTGTGTGTGCTATTAATATAAGTGCATGCTATTAATGTATGTGTGCATGCTATTAATGTATGTGTGTGCTATTAATGTGTGTGCCATTAATGTATGTGCGTGTGCTATTAATGTTAGTGTACACGCTATCAATGTATGTGTATACTATTAATGTATGTGTATACTATTAATGTATGTGTGTGCTATTAATGTATGTGTGTGCTATTAATGAATGTGTGCATGCTATTAATGTGTGTGTGTGCTATTAATGTAAGTGTATGCCATTAATGTGTGTGTGCCATTAATGTGTGTGTGCCATTAATGTATGTGCGTGTGTTATTAATGTTAGTGTACGCGCTATTAATGTGTGTATACTATTAATGTATGTGCGTGCTATTAATGTAAGTGTGTGCTATTAATGTATGTCCGTGCCATTAATGTAAGTGTATACTATTAATGTATGTGTGTGCTATTAATGTTAGTGTGCGTGTTATTAATGTATGTGTGTGTGTGCTATTAATATAAGTGCATGCTATTAATGTATGTGTGCGTGTTATTAATGTATGTGTGCGTGTTATTAATGTATGTGTGCATGCTATTAATGTATGTGTGTGTGCTATTAATGTGTGTGCCATTAATGTATGTGCGTGTGCTATCAATGTATGTGTATACTATTAATGTATGTGTGTGCTATTAATGTATGTGTGTGTGCTATTAATGTATGTGTGTGCTATTAATGTATGTGTGTGTGCTATTAATGTGTGTGTGTGTGCTATTAATGTATGTCTGTGCTATTAATGTAAGTGTATGTTATTAATGTAAGTGTGTGCTATTAATGTAAGCGTATGCTATTAATGTATGTGTGTGCTATTAATGTAAGCGTATGCTTTTAATGTACAGTTGTGTTCAAAATTATTCAACCCCCACTGAAATTGAGTGTTTTGGCCAGTTTGACATTGATTTTGATCATTCAGTCATCTTGCTTACAATTAAATAAAAGAGGCACGTGTAGGTCAGACAAATATAACATAACATTTATAATGAAATAACCACAAATGTCTTTTCTGTGCTCACATCATTATCAGTTTTATTCAACCCCCAAGTGACATTCAATCTTAGTACTTAGTACAACATCCTTTTACAGTTATAACAGCTTTTAAACGTGAAGCATAGCTTGACACAAGTGTCTTGCAGCGATCTACGAGTATCTTCGCCCATTCGTCATGGGCAAAAGCCTCCAGTTCAGTCACATTCTTAGGCTTGCGCACTGCAACTGCTTTCTTTAAGTCCCACCAGAGGTTCTCAATCGGATTTAAATCAGGTGACTGCGATGGCCACTCCAAAATGTTCCAGCCTTTAATCTGCAACCATGTTCTAGTGGACTTGGAGGTATGCTTGGGATCATTGTCCTGTTGAAAGGTCCAACGTCTCCCAAGCCTCAGGTTTGTGACGGACTGCATCACATTGTCATCCAATATCTCCTGGTACTGAAGAGAATTCATGGTACCGTGCACACGCTGAAGCTTCCCTGTACCTGCAGAAGCAAAACAGCCCCAAAGCATGATTGACCCCTCGCCATGCTTCACAGTAGGCAAGGTGTTCTTTTCTTCATAGGCCTTGTTCTTCCTCCTCCAAACATAGCGTTGATCCATGGGCCCAAACAGTTCTAATTTTGTTTCATCAGTCCACAGAACACTATCCCAAAACTTCTGTGCTTTGTCCACATGACTTTTGGCATACTGCAGTCGACTCTTCTTATTCTTTGGAGACAGCAAGGGGGTGCGCCTGGGAGTTCTGGCATGGAGGCCTTCATTACGCAGTGTGCGCCGTATTGTCTGAGCTGAAACTTCAGTACCCACATCTGACAAATCTTTTCTCAGTTCCTCAGCAGTCACACGGGGACTTTTCTCCACTCTACGTTTCAGGTAGCGCACAGCAGTCGAAGTCAGCATCTTCTTTCTGCCACGACCAGGTAGCGTTTCAACAGTGCCCTTTGCCTTGAATTTGAGAATGATGCTTCCTATGGTCTCTCTTGGTATGTTTAACATCTTTGCAATCTTCTTATAGCCATTGCCCTTCCTGTGAAGAGTAATCACCTCTTCTCTTGTCTTCTCTTGACTTCACCATGTTTGTAACCACACCAGTAAATGTCTAGAAGGAGCTGAGTATCACAGTCATTTTAAAGCTGCCTAATTGGTGCTTATTATGCTTTATTGCTGCTCCGTGACATCCACAGGTGTTTTCAATACCTGATTGAAAACACTTGAATGAACCTCTGTTCTTCAGAGTGGTAGTCTTTAAGGTTGAATAATTGTTGTCAATGAATAATTCACAAAAGAAACATTTACTACTGTATTACAAAACCAATTGATGTCATTTTAGTTGCATATGGTTCTTTAAAAAGTCCTTGTAGGATTTCATTCTGAATACAATTACAAATGTACACTAAATTCCCTAAAACCCTTTACAGCATTGGGGGTTGAATAATTTTGAACACAACTGTATGTACGTGCTATTAATGTATGTGCATGCTATTAATGTAAGTGTGTGCTATTAATGTATGTCCGTGCCATTAATGTAAGTGTATACTATTAATGTATGTGTGTGCTATTAATGTAAGTGTATACTATTAATGTATGTGTGTGCTATTAATGTAAGTGTATGCTATTAATGTATGTCCTTGCTATTAATGTAAGTGTGTGCTATTAATGTATGTCCGTGCCATTAATGTATGTGCATTCTATTAATGTAAGTGTGTGCTATTAATGTAAGCGTATGCTATTAATGTATGTGCGTGCTATTAATGTAAGCGTATGCTATTAATGTAAGCGTATGCTATTAATGTAAGTGTGTGCTATTAATGTATGCTATTAATGTATGTCCGTGCCATTAATGTAAGCGTATGCTATTAATGTAAGTGTATGTTATTAATGTAAGTGTATACTATTAATGTATGTGTGTGCTATTAATGTAAGTGTATGCTATTAATGTATGTCCTTGCTATTAATGTAAGTGTGTGCTATTAATGTATGTCCGTGCCATTAATGTATGTGTGTATGCTATTAATGTATGTGTGTATGCTATTAATGTATGTGTGTATGCTATTAATGTAAGCGTATGCTATTAATGTATGTGCATTCTATTAATGTAAGTGTGTGCTATTAATGTATGTGCATTCTATTAATGTAAGTGTGTGCTATTAATGTAAGCGTATGCTATTAATGTATGTGCGTGCTATTCAGGGCCGCCATCAGGGCATTACGCCCCATACAGCAGTAAGGGGCCCGGTGCCCGGGGGGGCCCGGGCCGCCGGGGTCCCCGCTGGGCCGCCGGGGCCCCATCTGGGGCCGCCGCCGGGCCCCTTGCGCTGTTACTATGATGGCGGCCGCTGCCTACTGGCGCTGCGCCTGCGGCGCATATCATTTTATTTTCCTTGGTCTGGCCGGGCCAGGGGCGGGCCAAGCAGCGTGCGTCTACTTCCAAGGCACGCTGCTTTGGCACCGCCCCCAGTCACGTGTGAGACGGCGCACACGTGGGAAAGCTGTGACACCGCGCGGTGGAGAAGAAAGAAGAAAGAAGCGGAGAAGAAAGAAGCGGAGAAGAAAGAAGCGGAGAAGAAAGAAGCGGAGAAGAAAGAAGAAAGAAGCGGAGAAGAAAGAAGAAAGAAGAAAGAAGCGGAGAAGAAAGAAGCAAGAAGCGGAGAAGAACCAGTCCAGGACAGAAGACTGTAGTGGCGGGTGAGTAGGACGGGGTCAAGACCGGGCCCATCCCCAGGCACCCAGGCCCATCCCGGGGACCGGGCCCAGGCCCATCCCCAGGCACCAGGGCCCGGGGCCCAGGCCCATCCCCGGGGTCCAGACAGGGCCCGGGGACCAGACCGGGCCCAGGCCCATCTCCAGGGACCAGACGGGGCCCAGGCCCATCCGGGGACCAGTCCGGGCCCAGGCCCATCCCAGGGACCAGGCCCATGCCCGGGGGGACCAGGCCCATCCCCTGGTCCAAGCCCATACCGGGCCCGGGGACCAGACAGGGCCCGGGGACCAGACAGGGCCCAGGCCCATCCCGGGGACCGGGCCCAGGCCCATCCCGGGGACCGGCCCAGACCCATCCCGGGGACCGGGCCAGACCCATCCCCAGGCACCGGGGACCAGACCGGGCCCAGGGCCATCCCCAGGGACCAGACCGGGCCTAGGCCCATCCCCAGGACCAGACCGGGCCCAGGCCCATCCCCAGGGACCAGACCAGGCCCAGGCCCATCCCCAGGGACCAGACCGGGCCCAGGCCCATCCCCAGGGACCAGACCGGGCCCAGGCCCATCCGCAGGGACCAGGCCCATCCCCAGGGACCAGACCAGGCCCAGGCCCATCCCCAGGGACCAGACCAGGCCCAGGCCCAGGCCCATCCCCAGGGACCAGACGGGGCCCAGGCCCAGGCCCATCCCCAGGGACCAGACGGGGCCAGGCCCATCCCAGGGACCAGACGGGGCCCAGGCCCATCCCCAGGGACCAGACCGCCCATCCCCAGGGAGCAGACCGGGCCCAGGCCCAGGCCCATCCCCAGGGACCAGACCGGGCCCAGGCCCAGGCCCATCCCCAGGGACCAGACCGGGCCCAGGCCCATCCCCAGGGACCACACCGGGCCCAGGCCCATCCCCAGGGACCACACCGGGCCCAGGCCCATCCCCAGGGCCCAGTCCCCAAGGCCCAGACCCCAGGGCCCAGACCCCAGGGCCCAGACCCCAGGGCCCAGTGCCCAAGGCCCAGACCCCAGGGCCCAATCCCCAAGGCCCAGACCCCAGGGCCCAGTCCCCAAGGCCCAGACCCCAGGGCCCAGTCCCAGTCCCCAAGGCCCAGACCCCAGTCCCAAGGCGCAGACCCTAGGGCCCAAGGCCCAGTCCCCAAGGCCCAGACCCTAGGGCCCAGTCCCCAAGGCCAGACCCAGGCCCCAGACTCCAAGGCCCAGACCCTATGGCCCAGACCCAGGGACCAGACCCCAAGGCCCAGACCCCAGGGCCCAGACCCCAAGGCCCAGACCCTAGGGCCCAGACCCAGACCCTAGGGCCCAGACCCTAGGGCCCAGACCCCAAGGCCCAGTCCCCAAGCCCAGACCCCAGGGCCCAATCCCCAAGGCCCAGACCCCAGGGCCCAGTCCCAGACCCCAGGGCCCAGTCCCCAAGGCCCAGACCCCAGGGCCCAGTCCCAAGTCCCCAAGGCCCAGACCTCAGTGCCAAGGCGCAGACCCTAGGGCCCAAGGCCCAGACCCTAGGGCCCAGACCCAAGGCCCAGACCTAGGGCCCAGACCCCAGGGCCCAGACCCCAGACCCAGACCCTAGGGCCCAGACCCAGGCCCAGTCCCGAAGGCCCAGACCCTAGGGCCCAGACCCCAAGGCCCAGACCCAAGGCCCAGACCCAAGGCCCAGACCCCAAGGCCCAGACCCTAGGGCCAGACCCAGACCCTAGGACCCAGGCCCAGACCCCAGGCCAGACCCCAGGGCCCAGACCCCAGGCCAGACTCAGGGCCCAGACCCCAGGCCAGACTCAGGGCCCAGGGACCAGACCCCAAGGCCCAGTCCCTAGGCCCAGAACCCAGGGCCCAGACCCCAGACCCAAACCCAGGGCCCAGACCCCAGGGCCAAGACCCCAAGGACCAGACCCCAGGCCAGACTCAGGGCCTAGACCCCAGGCCAGACCCCAGGGGCCAGACCCGAAGGCCCAGCCCAGACCACAAGGCCCAGAGCACAGACCCCAAGGACCAAACCAGACTCAGGGACCAGGCCCAGACCCAAAGGCCATCATATACATCCCATTACTGTGATATTTATTGCTGTGGATTCTGTGATACGTTCATACACACCGCACATTACTATGGAGTTTTATTGCTGTGAATTCTGTGATACGCTCATACACACTACACATTACTGGGAGTTTTATTGCTGTGGTGCTATTTTATGTCCTTTTTTTTTTGAAGGGGGAGAAAAGCTGTTAGAGGTTGATGGAGTGCCGGGGGGGGGCCCCATCGTGAGCTTTAGTAAGGGGCCCCATCATTTCTGATGGCTGCCCTGGTGCTATTAATGTAAGCGTATGCTATTAATGTAAGCGTATGCTATTAATGTAAGTGTGTGCTATTAATGTATGCTATTAATGTATGTCCGTGCCATTAATGTAAGCGTATGCTATTAATGTAAGTGTATGTTATTAATGTATGTGCGTGCTATTAATGTATGTGTGTGATATTAATGTATGTGCGTGCTATTAATGTAAGTGTATGCTATTAATGTTTGTGTGTATGCTATTAATGTATGTGTGTGCTATTAATGTACACCGAAATGGAAATTTCCAGCCGATGCCGATACCGAAAATTCGGGATCGGTTCGATCGAAAACCGATACCGAAACCAGACATGAGACCCTGGAGGCTGGGCCGAGCCGAGGACTCGCTTGATCCCGAAGGCCTGCCGGGCAGGCTGCTCGGCCGGCCCCCAGGCTCAGGCGAGCCCCCGGCTCGGCCGGGCCTCCAGGCCCCATTTTGAAAGGAAAATTTTCGGACGATTTTTTTTCCGCTGAGTTTTCCATTTCGGTCGAAACTGAAAGCACGATTTTCGGCCGATAATTTTGGTGGTCGAAATTTCGGTGCATCCCTACTATTAATGTAGGTGTGTGTGCTAGTAATGTATGTCTGTATGCTATTAATGTAAGTGTATGCTAATAATGTATGTGTGTGCAATTACTGTAAGTGTATGCTATTAATGTATGTCCTTGCTATTAATGGATGTGCATGCTATTAATATATGCCCGTACAATTAATGTAGGTGTATGCTATTAATGTATGTGTGTGCCATTAATGTAAGCGTATGATAATAATGTAAGTGTGTGTGCTATTACTGTAAGTGTGTGCTATTAATGTATGTGTATGTCATTAATGTATGTGCGTGCTATTAATGTAAGTGTATGCTATTAAAGTATGTGTGTGCTATTAATGTTAGTGTGCGTGTTATTAATGTATGTGTATGTCATTAATGTATGTGCGTGCTATTAATGTAAGTGTATGCTATTAAAGTATGTGTGTGCTATTAATGTTAGTGTGCGTGTTATTAATGTATGTGTATGCTCCTAATGTATGTATGTGCTATTAATGTAAGCGTATGATATTAATGTATGTGTGTGCTATTAATGTATGTACGTGCCATTAATGTAAGTGCATGCTATTAATGTATGTGCGTGCTATTAATGTAAGCGTATGCTATTAATATGTGTGTGCCATTAATGTAAGCGTATGCTATTAATGTAAGTGTGTGTGCTATTAATGTATGTGTGTGCTATTAATGTAAGCGTATGATATTAATGTATGTGTGTGCTATTAATGTATGTACGTGCCATTAATGTAAGTGCATGCTATTAATATGTGTGTGCCATTAATGTAAGCGTATGCTATTAATGTAAGTGTGTGTGCTATTAATGTATGTGTGTGCTATTAATGTAAGCGTATGATATTAATGTATGTGTGTGCTATTAATGTATGTACGTGCCATTAATGTAAGTGCGTGCTATTAATGTAAGCGTATGCTATTAATGTATGTGTGTGCTATTAATGTATGTACGTGCCATTAATGTAAGTGCATGCTATTAATATGTGTGTGCCATTAATGTAAGTGTATGCTATTAATGTAAGTGTGTGTGCTATTAATGTATGTGCGTGCTATTAATGTTAGTGTGCGTGCTATTAATGTAAGCGTATGCTATTAATGTATGTACGTGCCATTAATGTAAGTGCATGCTATTAATATGTGTGTGCCATTAATGTAAGTGTATGCTATTAATGTAAGTGTGTGTGCTATTAATGTATGTGCGTGCTATTAATGTTAGTGTGCGTGCTATTAATGTAAGCGTATGCTATTAATGTAAGCGTATGCTATTAATGTAAGCGTATGCTATTAATGTAAGTGTGTGTGTTATTAATGTAAGCGTCTGCTATTCATGTAAGTGTGTGTGTGCTATTAATGTAAGCGTATGCTATTGATGTATGTGTGTGTGCTATTAATGTATGTGTATGCTATTAATGTATGTGCATGCTATTAATGCATGTATGTAATGTATGTACAGTATATGTGTGTGTGCTATTAATGTATGTGTGTGTGCTATTCCCCATACTGCTGCAACTTTTGATTCTACTTGGTTTTCCCCAACCCCAAAAATATAATCGCCTCAAGCTCAGTGCAACATTGTGTGAATTCTTTCTAAGAATTGCATTTTGGTGTACACATTGTATCCCAGTACATGTGTATGTGTTACATTCTACAGTATCTCATGTGTGCTACATTACATCTCAGTGTGTCTGTGTGTTAGTATCAGTGCATCACATCATATCCCAGTGTGTGTAACAGTGTACCTTGGTGTGTGTGTGTATCTCTGGGTGTGTAACAATGTATTATTATTATACTTTATTTATACAGCGCCAGCATATTCCGCAGCGCTGAACAATGGTCACTTTATAGACAGCGTTACAATACATTGAGACTGAACAACATTTTGATAAATCAGTACAGGAGGAAACGAGGGCCCTATTCCTGTGAGAATTTACAATCTAGAAGGGTTGGGGGTGGAAACAGGAGGAGAGGACTGCAATGTGAGAGTTATGGGCTGCAAGGTGAGAGTGATGAGCTACAAGGTGAGAGTGATGGGCTGCAAGGTGAGAGTGATGAGCTACAGGTGAGAGTGATGGGCTGCAAGGTGAGAGTGATGGGCTGCAAGGTGAGAGTGATGGGCTGCAAGGTGAGAGTGATGGACTAGTTGAGGCAGTGAGGTGTATCAATGAGTCAGGTGGTCGGCTTCCCTAAATAGGAAGGTCTTAAGAGAGCGTTTGAAGGAAGGTAAACTGGCGGAGAATCTGACAGTACGAAGGAGAGCGTTCCAGAGGATGGGAGCTACAGTAATTGTATCTTAGCAGGAGTGATTTTTATTGTTTTACATTGTATGTAGTGTGTAACTACTTTTGCTACATTGTGTCTGTGTGTTATATAATATTTCAGAGCATTAAATCATATCTCAGTGTGTGTAACATTGTATCTCATTGTGTATGTGTGTCTCTAGGTGTGTTTCATTGAATCTCAGTGTGTGGCTATATGCGTTACATTGTGTCTCTGTGTGTCTCTGTGTGTTGAGTCTATCTCAGAGTGTCTGCATGTTACATTGTATCTCAGTATATTACACCATATCTCTGCGTTTTTGTAACATTGTACCTCAGAATGTGTCTCTGTTTGTGTTACATTCTATCTCCGTCTGTGTGTTCATTGTATCTCCGCGTGTCTGTTTGTTTCATACAGGGTTATTCAAAGAGATTCGAAAAGTCACTGCAGGTTCAGTGACTTTTCGTTCCCTGCACTTCGGGGCGATTCCGCGATCCTAGTTCACCGACTCTGCGATTTATTCAGCAAACACCGCAGGGCCCCCGTAGTGCAGGGAAAACCCGCCGCAAACCCGCCGAACTTTCGCCGCAATCCCGCCGAACACTGACCGAACACTCGCCGAAACCCACAGAAAACAGCTGGATTAACCTCGCCGAACACGCCTGAGAAACCCAACTAGCCGCCGATCACAGCGCAGAGCAGCCACCGGAAAAACCGCCACCGCCGACGAAGGAGGAGAAAAAAAAAACAGTATGCTTGAAAGTTTGAAACGTGAAACGCTGTTTGCAAAGAAACTACAGAACGAAAATGTCTGAAATTTACATATACGATCCGATGAATGATAATAAAGAGGGCTGTTACAGAAAAAAGGAAAAACATTAAAAAATGGGAAAAAAATGTTGACAAAAAATGCCTAAAAGATCCTAAAAAATCAAAAAATAAAGAGATTTTTTACTGCAGAATAAAATAATAAACAGTTAATTAGATATTGAGTTAAAACAGGAATATTTTTAACATTGAAGCCTATGGGATTCGCCTGAATAAACCTGTTGAATGAAACCACCAAATGGCAGGGTAATTCGGCAACTTTTCACTGCTGGTTTGTGTTCTCTGAATAGACGAAGCATTGCTTCTCTATGGGGATTTCACTGCCCTCGAACAGGCACCGTATGTGCAGGCAATTCGTCAACATTTGGTGAACTGCCTGCTCTCTGAATAGCCGAATGGCCAGGAAAGGTAACCGAACGCTGAATTTCACTGTTTGGTTACTTTTCGCCAGCAATTCGGATCTCTTTGAATAACCTTCATAGTGTCTCAGTGTATTACATCATATCATATATAAAATTGCATCTTAGTGTGTCTCAGGGTGTTACATTGTATCTCAGTGTGTCTCTGGGTGTGTTACATTGTATCTCAGTGTGTCTCTGGGTGTGTTACATTGTATCTCAGTGTGTCTCTGGGTGTGTTACATTGTATCTCAGTGTGTCTCAGGGTGTTACATTGTATCTCAGTGTGTCTCTGGGTGTGTTACATTGTATCTCAGTGTGTCTCTGGGTGTGTTACATTGTATCTCAGTGTGTCTCTGGGTGTGTTACATTGTATCTCAGTGTGTCTCAGGGTGTTACATTGTATCTCAGTGTGTCTCTGGGTGTGTTACATTGTATCTCAGTGTGTCTCTGGGTGTGTTACATTGTATCTCAGTGTGTCTCTGGGTGTGTTACATTGTATCTCAGTGTGTCTCTGGGCGTGTTACATTGTATTTCAGTGTGTCTCTGGGTGTGGTACATTGTACCTCAGTGTGTTACATTGTATCTCAGTGTGTTACATGGTATCTCAGTGTATCTCTGGGTGTGTTACATTGTACCTCATTGTGTCTCTGGGTGTGTTACATTGTACCTCAGTGTGTCTCTGGGTGTGTTACATTGTATCTCAGTGTGTCTCTGGGTGTGTTACATTGTATCTCAGTGTGTCTCTGGGTGTGTTACATTGTATCTCAGTGTGTCTCTGGGTGTGTTACATTGTATCTCAGTGTGTCTCGGTGTGTTACATTGTATCTCAGTGTGTCTCTGGGTGTGTTACATTGTATCTCAGTGTGTCTCTGGGTGTGTTACATTGTATCTCAGTGTGTCTCGGTGTGTTACATTGTATCTCAGTGTATCTCTGGGTGTGTTACATTGTATCTCAGTGTGTCTCTGGGTGTGTTACATTGTATCTCAGTGTGTCTCGGTGTGTTACATTGTATCTCAGTGTGTCTCTGGGCGTGTTACATTGTATCTCAGTGTGTGCATCTGGGAAATAAACATCTGTTAACCTGTCTCACCTCACTCCCATCTTGCAGTCCATGACACAGGGGCTGTCGAATTCAGAGAGCAAGTCGTCCATCTGGTTGTACTTTTCGCCGTCTTTCAGGATGTCGCCGTGGTAGGCGGGTACAAAAGGCCGCAGCACGTCATCCATCAGCAGGCTCAGGCAGCGCTGCTCGCAGTCACAGTGCTTCTTCAGGATTTTCCCATTAGCTGCAGGTTTAAAGCTTCCTGAAATAACAAAATATACACGTGTGTTTAACTGTAGCAAACACAGCACCATCAATTGGGGGGGGGGACAGAGGCAAGGATGGGGGGCGTCCATGTACCAACCAAACTGGTGAAACTGGTGCAGCATGAGATATGAGGAAAAGGATATTTTTTTTACATATTCTCTGCCTCTAAATCAGGGATCTCATACTCTGACTCCCCATATTATTATTTTTTTTTAAGAAAGGATTTTACCAGGAAGGATACATTGAGATTTCTCTCGTTTTCAAGTATGTCCGTATGTTCCAGAACTACGACTCCCATGATTCTCTGGCCATTTATTGCATTCTAAGAATTCTGGGAATTGTAGGCAGAGGTGAGCCAGAGCTTGTGGCCCCTGCTCTAAAGCATCTATGACATTATTTAGAGAAAATCTTTTATTTTAACTCCTTCACTGCCTAGCACATTGTGTTTGAGCGCAACTTGCGGTTCCTAGGATACGCAAGTTGTGGAGGAGCACAAATTGCACAGAAAAGCTTCAGGGACTTCTGTGTTTGGGAGTCCCTGAGACGAAGAGGAGGAGCAGAGAGGGACAAAAGGTGAGTAAAATCAGCTAAGAATAGAGCATAAAAAATTATTTGGGCAGGACCTGCCTAATTATTTAATGGCAATAAAGAGAACTATCAGGGTTATCCAAAGAGAATCGAAAAGTCACCGTACGTTCGGTGACTTTTCGTTCCCTGCACTTTGGGGCGATTCGGCGATCCTATTTCACTGACCCTGCGGTGTATTTAGCAAGAACCGCAGGGCCCCCGTAGTGCAGGGGAAAACCTGCCGCAAACCGCCGAACACTCACCACAAACCCGCAGAACACTCACCGAAACCCGCAGAAAACAGCTGGATTAATTAAACCCGCCGAACACGCCGGAGAAACCCGAGCAGTAGTCGATCAGAGCACAGAGCAGCCGCCGGAAAAAGCCGACACGCAGACAAACGAGGTGATAAAAAAAACCCAGTAAGCTTGAAAGTTTGAAAATTGAAACGCTGTTTGCAAAATAAATACTGAACGAAAATGTCTGGAATTTACATATAAAATCCAATGAATGATCATAAAAAGGGCTGTTACAGAAAAAAGAAAAAAACATTTTAAAAAAAGTTTGCAAAATAAATTCCAAAAATGTCTAAAAGATCCTAAACAAAATCAAAAAACAAAGAGAGTTTTTACTGCAGAATAAATTAATAAACGGTTTATTATATATTGAATTAAAACAGGAATATTTTTAACATTGGAGCCTATGGGGTTCGCCTGAATAAATCTGTCAAATTAAACCACCGAACAGCAGGGCATTTCGGCAACTTTTCACTGCTGTTCGGTGTCTCTGAATAGCCGAAGCAGTGCTTTTCATGGGGTTTTCACTGCCCTCGAACAGGCACCGAACAGGCACCGTATGTGCAGGCAATTCGCCAGGATTTGGTGAATTGCCTGCTCTCTGAATAGCCGAATGGCCAAGAAAGGTAACCGAACGCTGATTTTCAACTCTCTTTGAATAACCCTGAATATTTTCAATAGAATGTTCCACTAAATGTCATATTGATGTCTTTGCACCCCGTGACGCCCCGGGGGCAGGCCTGGAATCGCACAGCCGCCAATCCCTGATTAACCCATTACCTGCATGTCCTGCCAGCTGGATCCATGGGTACTTCTTCTTGAAGGACATGACAAAGGGGGACCAGTGCACCATGTTCTTGATCTTCCGCCATGACTTGCTCTGAAAAACAAAACACAGGAAAGACATCTCAGAAATGCCGGAATAAAGATAGATATAAAAAAAAAAAACGCTGAATTGCGCCGATAAATGCAGAATTGTGTCAAATTGGCATTGGCGAAGTCCACTGAACTGAAAAAAAACAACAAAAATACTTCTAATAGGAGTATAAATCAGTAAAAATTTAGTAAAAGTGTATCCACTCCAAATAATATAAAAAGTTCTTTAAAAAATAAAAAGATCGGTTACAGAATAAAAAAAAGTCTTTTAAAAAGATAAGAAAAACAAAAATGTAGTCTAAAATATACAAAAAAGGTGTTCCGAAAAAATAAAAAGGGTTTTTGCTGAAAATGAAAAAAAAACAGTCTTTAAAAAAATATATATATAAAATATATTACATTTTTACATTGAAACCTATGAGATTTGCCTGTTTAAACCCGAATTTCGGGCATTCTGTGAATAGAAGACTTGATAGACTTCTAAGGGGCAATTTTGATGTTGCCAAATTGCGGTGAACTGAGCCAAATTGCACCGTATTGGCCCCGAGTTGCAGCGGAGGGTGAATTTCCCAGTTCGGTGAAATTCCAAGTCTATTCGTAAAGCTGTCAATTCTCCAAATACGGGCGAACTGACAGCTTTATGAATTGACGATTTGCCCCGAAAATGCACCGAACGGGGATATTATTTACTGTCCAGTGCAACTCGGGGCCAATTCCGAGGTTAGTGAATAACCCCTTAAATGACAGGTGGAAAGATGAAAAGATGGACGGAAGAAATAATGGAAGGATGACTTAAATAATGGGTGAAAAGATGAAGATTTGAATAATAGGCGGTGAGAAAAAAGGCAGCATGAATGCACGGAGCGACAGATAAATGGAGACATAGTCACATGGTACATCTGTGCACGTTTATTTATTTTAACATGCAATTAAATATTTATATATCAATTTTGTATAAAATTATATTTTGCAAATTTTTCTCAATACATACATGAAAATGTGATATATATATAAAAAAAAAATATATATATATATATTTTTTTTTGCAACTATGACCTAAAGTGACCCATTGATGAAGCGAGTGACGCAGGATACATTCCTGTTACTGTGTGTCACTGTGAAAAATCGTCTTGTGCAGTAATAAATATATTTTGAATGGAACAGGAGAGAATAAACCGTCTATTTGGCGTCTGATGTGCTGAGCGTTCAATTTCAAGCTAAAATTTCTTTAAAAACAAACAATTATTCAAAAGTGGTGGCGCTGAGCGCCAGGGTTACCCGAGGTCTCCTGTAATGGGATTTTTTTTGTGGCATAAGTCAGTCTGGAATACAGAGGGTTTTTTATTTTAATAATGAATATACCATTTCGGCGAATGTCGCCGAGCACAGCCGCAGACCGCCGAACGCAGCCAACGATCCGCCAAACAGATCGCTAAAAAGTCGACAAGCTGCCGAACGTCGCCGAACTGGGGGTAAAAGAAAAAAAAAAATTTTTTTTAAAAAAGCGTTCAAAAAAATAAAAATGCATGAAAATGCATGGAAATAATAAAAAAAAAAGGTCCTATAAATAATAATAAAAAAGGTCTGTTACAGAATTAAAAAACTATTTTAAAAAATGGCAATCAAAAATTTCCCCTAAAAATCCAGAAAAATTACAAAAAAATTCTAAAAAAAAATAAAAAGACTTTTTGCTGCAAATGAAAAGAATAAACGTTTGAATATTTTTTTTAATAAAAACAGTATTTTTTTTTAACATTGAATCCTATGGGATTCACCTGTTTAAATCTGTCGAAATGAAGCACCAAAAATCTCAGCATTTCGGCAACATTTCGGTGCAGGTCGGGGTTCTCTGAATAGATTAAACATTACTTCTCTATGGGGATGTCACCGTCGCCGAACGTCACTGAATTGCAGCAATCTGCACTATATTTCACCGTCAATTCACCAATATTTGGATAATTGCCTGCTTTCAGAAAAGATGAATTGCCACGAAATTGCACTGTGTGGGGAAATTCACAGTTCGGTGCAATTCCGTGGCAAGTTCGGCTTTTATTGAATAACCCCATATGTGCAAGTGATGCAGCTCTGTAGCAGCAGGCATTGCAAAATATACACCTCCAAACCCAAGACGCAGTGTCATTTTGTGATGCCAGTGGAGCGCGGATTTACAGCCCCAATAACAAGGCTCAGCCTACAGGGGGCCTCATCGCTATAGGCAGGCGGAATCCTATATGAAAGTCACCATCTTCAGGGTAAGGACAGAAATGATAAGCTATAAAAAGTTGTGTACATTTGACGCGGGAAAAAAACTACACACCTGCGTTGCTTTTTGGTGCAGCTTCGCACTATCCTAGAGTTGGTTTTCTGACTCGCACACAATGTAAAAAAAAACTCCTTTTAAATTTAGAGCTAGTATATGCGCTTATTATAGGGTTAGTATTAGTAATTAGGGTTAATATTTGTGCTTGTTTTAGAGTCAGGGTTAATAGTAATTAGGGTTAGTATTTGTGCTTATTTCAGGGTTAGGGTTAGTATTAGTAATTAGGGTTACTTACAAGATTAGTAATTAAGTTAGTATTTTTGCTTGTTTTAGGGTTAGTATTAGTAATTAGGGTTAGTATTTGTTCTTGTTTTAGGGTTAAGGTTAGTATTAGGGTTAGTAATTATGGCTATTATTAGTAATTAGGGTTACTTACAAGATTAGTAATTAAGTTAGTATTTTTGCTTGTTTTAGGGTTAGTATTAGTAATTAGGGTTAGTATTTGTTCTTGTTTTAGGGTTAAGGTTAGTATTAGGGTTAGTAATTATGGCTATTATTAGTAATTAGGGTTACTTACAAGATTAGTAATTAAGTTAGTAATTGTGCTTGTTTTAGGGTTAGTATTAGTAATTAGGGTTAGTATTTGTTCTTGTTTTAGGGTTAAGGTTAGTATTAGGGTTAGTATTTGGCTATTATTAGTAATTAGGGTTACGTACAAGATTAGTAATTAAGTTAGTAATTGTGCTTGTTTTAGGGTTAGTATTAGTAATTAGGGTTAGTATTTGTTCTTGTTTTAGGGTTAAGGTTAGTATTAGGGTTAGTAATTATGGCTATTATTAGTAATTAGGGTTACTTACAAGATTAGTAATTAGAGTTAGGATTAGCATTAGTAATTAGGGTTAGTATTTGGTCTTATTTTAGGGTTAGGATTAGTATTAGTAATTAGGGTTAGTATTTGGCTTTATTTTAGGGTTAGGATTAGTATTAGTAATTAGGGTTAGTATTTGGTTTTATTTTAGGGTTAGGATTAGTATTAGAAAATAAGGTTAGTATTTGTTCTTATTTTAGGGTTAGGGTTAGTATTCAGTCTTATTTTAGAGTTAGGGTTAGTAATTATGGCTATTATTAGTAATTAGGGTTACTTACAAGATTAGTAATTAGGGTTAGTATTTGTTCTGTTTTAGGGTTAATATTAGGGCCGGGTAGGTTTTCACAATGAGGGTTAGTATTAGTAATGGGAGATAGGGTTAGTATTTTGTGCTTGTTTTAGCGTTAGGGTTAGTAATTACTGTTAGTACTAGGATTACTATTTAGGGTTAGGATTAGTAGTTGCGTTTATTTTATGGATAGGGTATTAGGATTAGTAAAAAGGGTATATTTGCTTGTTTTAGGGATAGGGTTACTATTAGGATTAGTAAAAAGGGTATATTTGCTTGTTTTAGTTACAGGATTAGTAAAAAGGGTATATTTGCTTGTTTTAGGGATAGGATTAGTATTAGGATTAGTAAAAAGGGTATATTTGCTTGTTTTAGGGATAGGATTAGTATTAGGATTAGTAAAAAGGGCATATTTTCTTGTTTTAGTTATAGGATTAGTAATTAGGTTTACTGTTAGTATTTGCCTTTGTATTTGGGTTATAATTTACTTTCAGGGTTAGTGTTAACCATATCCCTAACGGTTAGGTTTAAGGCCTAACCAACGCTATTGACCTGGTCTTTTCCAACCTCTGCTCCATTTCTGAGTTCAAATGTCGCCCTTTCCCAATCTCTGACCACCACCTTCTCTCTTTCAACCTATCTGGACTTCCTAAACACCCTGCTCCCCCACCCCGCACACACACTCGCAGAAATCTACATGCTGTGGACCCCCATCAATTCTCCAATCTACTTCACCACCTCGCTCACACCTCATCCTTCACCTGCCCTGATGCTGCCACTAATCACTACAACACGACGCTTATCTCTGCTCTAGACACTCTTGCTCCTCTTCGACTCTGTAAGGCCCCACGCTGCCAGCTTCAGCCCTGGCACACCCTCCAGACTCGCTACCTGCAAAGATGCTCCCGCACCGCAGAGCGTGCCTGGAGGAAATCCCGCTCTGAAGCTGATTTTGTTCACTTCAAGTTTATTCTCCGGTCATACACCTCTGCCCTCCACTTGGCCAAACAATCCTTCTTCTCATCTCTTATATCTACGCTGTCCTCCAACCCTAAACGGCTCTGGTCCACCTTCAACACCCTCCTCTACCCACCTGGACCTCCACCCACAGCTGCCTTCAGCGCTCAAGACCTGGCAGACTACTTCCTCAGTAAAACTCTAACTATCAGAAGCAACATCCCAACACAAGATAGTTATCCGCCACCTCCACTCCCAGAGGTCCCCTCTGCCACCCTCTGCCGCTTCCTCCCAGCCACTGAGGAGGAAGTCAATTCCTTATTGTCCTCCTCACATCTCACCACGTGCCCGCTCGACCCCATTCCCTCACATCTAATTCCTCCCCTCTCCTCCTCCCTCACCCCTGCTCTCACACACATGTTCAACCTATCTCTCTCCACTGGCTCCTTCCCATCCGCCTTCAAACACGCGCTAGTTACCCCTTTACTAAAGAAACCATCCCTCGATCCCAACTCTCCATCCAACTACCGTCCTGTATCCCTGCTTCCCTTTGCCTCTAAGTTCTTAGAAAAACTAGTCTTCAACCGCCTCTCCCTCTTCCTGTCCTCCAATTCACTACTTGACCCCCTGCAATCTGGCTTCCGTCCCCTACACTCAACTGAAACTGCCCTCACGAAAGTCACCAACGACCTCCTAACTGCTAAAAAACACGGCCACTATTCTATTCTCATCCTGCTTGACCTCTCGGCTGCTTTTGACACTGTTGACCACCCCCTCCTTCTACAGACCCTCAACTCTCTGGGTCTCGGTGACACTGCACTCGCTTGGGTTGACTCCTATTTATCCAACAGGTCCTTCTGTGTGTCCTTTGCTGGTAACTCCTCCTCTTCATTGCCTTTATCTGTTGGTGTACCTCAAGGCTCTGTCCTTGGTCCTCTGCTCTTTTCCATCTACACCTCCTCCTGGGCAAAATCATCAACAGCTTTGGCTTTAATTACCACCTCTACGCTGATGACACTCAGATCTAACTCTCTACCCCTGATCTCTCTCCCCCTGTCCTTTCAAAAGTCAGTGACTGTTTATCTGGCATCTCCTCCTGGATGGCCTCCACCACCTAAAGATCAACATGTCAAAGACTGAGCTCCTACTTATTCCTCCCTCCAATGCCTCCCCACCTTCTGACTTCTCTATCACGGTGGAGGGTATCACCATCTCCCCATCAAACCAAGTTCGCTGTCTTGGAGTTACACTTGACTCTGCTCTTTCCTTCATCCCCCACATCAAGTCTCTTTCCTCCTCCTGCCGATACCAACTGCGTAATATTTCCAGAATTCGGCCATTTCTTACCGCTGTCACCACAAAACAACTCATACACGCCCTGGTAATCTCCCGACTCGACTATTGCAATAATCTCTTATCTGGCCTCCCTCTGTCCCGCCTCTCCCCCCTACAATCCATCCTGAACGCTCCGCCAGGCTAATTCACCTCACCCGCCGCTCTGTCTCTGCTGCTCCCCTCTGCGAGTCCCTTCACTGGCTCCCCATCCACTGCAGAATTAAGTTCAAAATCCTTATCCTTACCTACAAAACCCTCACTAACTCAGCTCCCCACTACCTGTCCTCACTAATCACCAAATACACCCCAGCCCGCTCCCTAAGGTCAAACAGTGACCTGCGCCTAGCTTCTCCCCGCATCACCTCTTCCCCTGATAGACTGCAGGATTTCTCACGCGCAGCCCCCACTCTCTGGAACGCTCTCCCTCGTACTGTCAGACGTTCCCCTAACTTCTCTTCCTTCAAACGCTCCCTTAAAACATTCCTATTTAGGGAAGCCTACCACCCAACTCACTGACACAACCATCAATCACTCTCACCTTACAGTCCTCTCCTCCTGTTTCCAACCCCAACCCTCCTAGATTGTGAGTTCCTACGGGAATAGGGCCCTCATCTCCTCCTGTACTGTTTGTCAAATGTTGTCAAATGTTATTCAATGTATTGTATTGTAACCCTGTCTAAACTGTGCCTATTGTACAGCGCTGCGGAATATGCTGGCGCTTTATAAATAAAGAAGAATAATAATAAAAATAATAACCAACAGATTCTTCTCCTTTTCCACTTCATTTTTAAAACAACAGATTCTTCTTCTTTTGACACAAAAGTATAGTACCCATCGAGCCAAATAAGCAATTTGGGGCCACATTGTGTTTGTTGTGCAAATTTTCTTATTTATTTAGTCACCAAAGATACCGGTGCCGGTGCATCCGACACACACCTTCATACAGAAAAGTGAAGGAAATGTATTAATTCTATTGTGTACATGCGCCACGCTCCTCTGTTTATTTTTAAAACGTCCTTTTAGCGTTAGATATCCATGAGACGCAGTAAACTAGTGTTACACAGTGTGACGCGGCTTACTCGCTCAGCCCTTTGGCGTTTGACGTAGACTCGCCGTGCGGCCACCGCACATTTGCTTTGTTGTTTGATGTATTTGCACGTCTTCCCGGAAAGTGTGTGATTTTCCTACGCAAAGTCTCGCAGCTTTGCGTTTGCGATCTCTTGGCATTTGACTATGTCTACATTAACCCATGTTAACCCTTTCACTGCTGCAAAATGGTTACTATTTAGCAAATTATATATATACATTTATATATATATATAAAACACTTTATATAAAGTTTTTTAAAATATTTATGGATTTATATAAATTCATAATTTTATATACAGTTGTGTTCAAAATTATTCAACCCCCACTGAAATTGAGTGTTTTGGCCAGTTTGAGATTGATTTTGATCATTCAGTCATCTTGCTTACAATTAAATCAAAGAGGCACGTGTAGGTCAAACAAATATAACATAACATTTATAATGAAATAACCACAAATGTCTTTTCTGTGCTCACATCATTATCAGTTTTATTCAACCCCCAAGTGACATTCAATCTTAGTACTTAGCTTTTAAACGTGAAGCATAGCTTGACACAAGTGTCTTGCAGCGATCTACGGGTATCTTCGCCCATTCGTCATGGGCAAAAGCCTCCAGTTCAGTCACATTCTTAGGCTTGCGCACTGCAACTGCTTTCTTTAAGTCCCACCAGAGGTTCTCAATCGGATTTAAGTCAGGTGACTGCGATGGCCACTCCAAAATGTTCCAGCCTTTAATCTGCAACCATGCTCTAGTGGACTTGGAGGTATGCTTGGGATCATTGTCCTGTTGAAAGGTCCAACGTCTCCCAAGCCTCAGGTTTGTGACGGACTGCATCACATTGTCATCCAATATCTCCTGGTACTGAAGAGAATTCATGGTACCTTGCACACGCTGAAGCTTCCCTGTACCTGCAGAAGCAAAACAGCCCCAAAGCATGATTGACCCCCCGCCATGCTTCACAGTAGGCAAGGTGTTCTTTTCTTCATAGGCCTTGTTCTTCCTCCTCCAAACATAGCGTTGATCCATGGACCCAAACAGTTCTAATTTTGTTTCATCAGTCCACAGAACACTATCCCAAAACTTCTGTGGTTTGTCCACATGACTTTTGGCATACTGCAGTCGACTCTTCTTATTCTTTGGAGACAGCAAGGGGGTGCGCCTGGGAGTTCTGGCATGGAGGCCTTCATTACGCAGTGTGCGCCGTATTGTCTGAGCTGAAACTTCAGTACCCACATCTGACAAATCTTTTCTCAGTTCCTCAGCAGTTACACGGGGACTTTTCTCCACTCTACGCTTCAGGTAGCGCACAGCAGTCGAAGTCAGCATCTTCTTTCTGCCACGACCAGGTAGCGTTTCAACAGTGCCCTTTGCCTTGAATTTGCGAATGATGCTTCCTATGGTCTCTCTTGGTATGTTTAACATCTTTGCAATCTTCTTATAGCCATTGCCCTTCTTGTGAAGAGTAATCACCTCTTCTCTTGTCTTCCTGGACCATTCTCTTGACTTCACCATGTTTGTAACCACACCAGTAAATGTCTAGAAGGAGCTGAGTATCACAGTCATTTTAAAGCTGCCTAATTGGTGCTTATTATGCTTTATTGCTGCTCCGTGACATCCACAGGTGTTTTCAATACCTGATTGAAAACACTTGAATGAACCTCTGTTCTTCAGAGTGGTAGTCTTTAAGGGGTTGAATAATTGTGTCAATGAAGAATTCACAAAAGAAACATTTACTACTGTATTACAAAACCAATTGATGTCATTTTAGTTGCATATGGTTCTTTAAAAAGTCCTTGTAGGATTTCATTCTGAATACAATTACAAATGTACACTAAATTCCCTAAAACCCTTTACAGCATTGGGGGTTGAATAATTTTGAACACAACTGTATATATATATATATTACATAACACTTTATATAAATTCATATTTATGCATATATACAGTTACATATACTGCACTAGGATTTCTTGCACGATGCCAGACATGTGATTCTTTTATTTGGGTATTGATGGAAAATTGCTACATTTTAGACCAAAATGACTTAAGTTTTATTTTTTAAAATCAATCAATTTTCTATACATCTTTATAACGATTATAAATTTAATAATATGAATATTTAAAAAAAAAAATTCTGATGAATATAAATAACTCTTATTAAAATAATTTTATTATTTATTGCATTTATGTATTTTTTTTAATCTATGTATTTATTTTAACGGCACTCATTCGAACTCACGGCTGAAAATTTTCACCAAAAAAAAGAAAAAAAAAGAGAGGTAAATCTGAAGCATTTCCCATGTGTAGGCTCGTGTTCCTGCCCGAGTAGGGGTTAGCGAGTTAAAATCTTAACTTGCTCTCTGCACAACCAATCAGAACGCGCGTCGGCTGTATGTTTACGGCGTGATTTAATCTCCAGTGGTTTTAGTTATGAGATTTTAGTGCGACGGAAAGCGCTATACACCCGTTTTATCCTCTTAAATATTTTATCACTACAAGACTACACTCCCGTTTTGTTTTTAACCCCCGCCCTCCCATTCTTCTACTGTACCTGCCTCTTTCTATTGATAACGGCTGTGAATAGATGCTTTTTTTTCCCCTCAATTAATCCACGTGATCATCCATCTCCCCCAACCCACCTCGTGGTACACAGTAAATATTTCACAGCAAAGCTCGCGGGGACAATGCGCCTCCACTCCGCTGCGATATTTACTCTGCCCTTTAAATAGCTGCCATTCAATGCTGACATTTTCCGCCGTGACCAGTGTTTCCTCTCCGTGGCTTGAAGTGTGAAGGTTTCCCTGAGCGACCATTATTGTTGAAGAATAGAACGCGATAAGGAGTTCTCTTTTTTCGGCCTCTCCCTCCCCTTCCCCCCCGATCCTTATGAAATATTGCATGTAGCCGTGATGCGTGTGCAAGCCCTGACACGTATGTTCTTCCTGGAACACCATGTATCGCTTGGGAGGCGCAACAGAGTATCCAAACTCGAGCAAATCCTGCCGTAGACCTTTTAGGTGACTCAAGGCCTGTTAGGCCATTAACCCCTTCACTCCCAAAGTCGATTTTGCATTTTAGTACATTGGAAAGCACTCATTGGTGTATCAAACCCTCATTTTCTCAACTTTTTAATGAAAAATTAGTGCGCCTCTTGTGGGGAAACAAAATCTGCTGTCTTAACCCTTTCCAGTCACCCTAGAGAGAGAGAGAAAACAAGCTGCAAATAGCAGCCCCAAACCTCACTGTAACAAAAAGCTCAAAAGCGTTACTGCTGCATTCCAGCAGCCAGGGATGTGGCAAAATACAGGGAGAGCGTGGAGTCAGTCACTGCTGTACAGGGATAAGATTGAGGGGGTTATAATGAGTGTAAATCCATGTACAATACAGATACAAGGTGTTGCTGTAATTGCCATACACAGGCATTATGCAGCACATACAGATACAAGGTGTTACTGTAATTGCCATACACAGGCATTATGCAGCACATACAGATACAAGGTGTTGCTGCAATTGCCATACACAGGCATTATGCAGCACATACAGATACAAGGTGTTGCTGTAATTGCCATACACAGGCATTATGCAGCACATACAGATACAAGGTGTTGCTGTAATTGCCATACACAGGCATTATGCAGCACATACAGATACAAGGTGTTGCTGTAATTGTCATACACAGGCATTATGCAGCATATACAGATACAAGGTGTTGCTGTAATTGCCATACACAGGCATTATGCAAAACATACAGATACAAGGTGATGCTGTAATTGCCATACACAAGCATTATGCAGCACATACAGATACAAGGTGTTGCTGTAATTGTCATACACAGGCATTATGCAGCACATACAAATACAAGGTGTTGCTGTAATTGTCATACACAGGCATTATGCAGCATATACAGATACAAGGTGTTGCTGTAATTGCCATACACAGGCATTATGCAAAACATACAGATACAAGGTGTTGCTGCAATTGCCATACACAGCCATTATGCAGCACATACAGATACAAGGTGTTGCTGTAATTGCCATACACGGCATTATGCAGCACATACAGATACAAGGTGTTGCTGCAATTGCCATACACAGCCATTATGCAGCACATACAGATACAAGGTGTTGCTGTAATTGCCATACACAGGCATTATGCAGCACACACAGATACAAGGTGTTGCTGTAATTGCCACACGCAGGCATTATGCAGCACATACAGATACAAGGTGTTGCTGTAATTGCCATACACAGGCATTATGCAGCACACACAGATACAAGGTGTTGCTGTAATTGCCATACACAGGCATTATGCAGCACATACAGATATTGCATTGCTAATAATCTCATTCTGATCACTACAAATCCCCATAAGCAGGAGATCTCAACATTTTATTATCTGTCTGCAGCACATTTACTGACACAAAGGCCATTTCTGCTGGTATGCTGATAATGCAGACCCCGTGTAACATTGTGCCAGACAAGGGACGCCGTCTAGAGTTTAGAACCTTTTATCCCAGTAGAATCTCTATAAAGAATAAACCAATACATTAAAATTAAAAATTAGCAAATTTAAATTTTTCTTTTTTTAACCCCTTAAGGACCAATAACAGAACTGTTACGTCATAAATGCATTGACTTTAAAGACCTTTGGGCCTTAAGGGGTTAACTATGTCAGACCGACAATCTTTATGCAAATGTTCTATTTTAACCATGTATTTAATTGTTATCTTCGCATTCCATAGTTCAAATAAATCTTATCATAATTGTTTTCCAACAAAAATAACTTGGTAGTGAAGGGGTTAAAAATGATCACACACATATATAATATATATATAAAACGGGAAGGAGCAGGGTTCACCATTTTGAGCTGCTTGTTCCTTTTCGCTTCACCTGTCGGTGCCATGTGTATCTATAGGGCTCGGTGCACTCCACGGAGAAAGAACGATCAGAGAGAATCCATGCAATAAAAGAGAGGTAGCAGCCATCACCATTGTTTAAAGGGCCAGTACCACCAAAAAATGATATGTCTGATATGTCCTTATTGTGTATACTTTATGTTGCTGATATCTTAAACTGCCCCCCCACAGTATCTTTCCATCACTTGCTCCTCACTGTGTGGCTTTGGCCATAGAATGGAGCGAATGGGCACTATGGGTCAGAAATCCAGAAAACTGACCTATTGTCTTGCATTGTGTGGAATGTTTGCAGAGGACATCACTAGGGAGGTAGATTAAATGTTGGAAGCCCACGATCAGATCTCATGCAGCTGCCAACTCTCATCTTGGGTAGCGTAGACAACACAACAGATCCCCTGCAGCATTGTCTAAACATTCGCTCCCCCACCCATTGCCTCTTCACTACTGCTTTATCCTATACCACAGCTGTAAGGCGAGACTTGCCATGAGATTTTGGTAATTGTTGCATCATGGGAAAAATCCACAATATGGAAACAGGAGATAAAAACCTAACTTTATTTTTCCTTTTTACATGCAATTACATCAAACAAAGGGAAAAACAACAGCAGTGTGTTTTATAATGTGTTTTATTATGTGTTTTTGTTTGTAATGTACAAGTAATGTAGTTACAGCTTATGTTAGCGGTCGTGTCCCTTTAAAAATCAAATAGAGCGGAGGATCCCACACTGACAGCGATCCCACACTGACAGCGATACAGTATCGAATAAAATGATTTAAAAGGAATTTATTCCCTGCACTTTCCTCACGTCCGTCCGGTCGCTGGCTGAACCACACTGTGAGGATTCAGTGAGAGATAACACAAGGGGGGGGATCCAAAATGTAACCGGACACTAAAATTCAGCGAACGGGGACATTTCGGGGCCATTCAGCTACTCAGAGAGCAGGCAATTCGCCAAATTCTGGCGAATTGCCTGCACGTACGGTGCCTGTTCGACGGCAGTGAAATCCCCATAGAGAAGCAATGCTTCGTCTGTTCACAGACACCGAACAGCTGAGGAATGTCAGTGAAATGCCCTGCCATTCGGTGGTTTCATTCCCATAGGCTTCGATGTTAAAAATATTCCCGTTTTAATTCAATATCTAATAAACCGTTTATTATTTTATTCTGCAGAAAAAGTCTCTTAATTTATAGATTTTATTTAGGATCTTTTAGGCATCTTTTTGGGGATTTTTTTGTTAATTCTTTTTTCCATTTTTTTAATCGTTTTTTCTTTTTTCTGTAACAGCTCTTTTTATTATCATTCATTGGATCTTATAAGTAAATTCCAGACATTTCGTTCAGTCGTTTTTCTGAAAACATCGTTTCACTTTTCAAATATTCAAGCGTACTGTTTTGTGGGCTTTTTTTCACCCCGTTCGTCTGCCTATCGTCTTTTTCCGGCGGCTACTCTGCGTTGTGATCGGCGGCTGCTCGGATTTTTCCGTCGTGTTCGGCTTGGTTTTTGCGGCGGTGTCTGCGGGCTTTCGGTGAGTATTCGGTGTGCGTTCGGCGAGTGGGTTTTCCCTGCACTACGGAGGCCCTGTGGCGCTTGCTGAATACACCGCAGGGTCGGCGAAATAGGAATCGCCGACTCGCCGGGCAGGAATGAAAGTCACCGAACGTGCGGTGACTTTTCGGATCTCTCTGAATAACCCTGATAGTAAATAAAACAAAAAAAATAGGCTCACAAAACTCCTATTACTGATTTACTGTCAGTCCGGTGCAAACTTTACATGCGGCACCACATCTGCGTGTGGCTCAGGAGCTCATTAGCGTGCCACACACACCCGGATAACACAAAGGGAACGTCAGAAACAAATGTACTTGCCAACACTCTGGTACTTAGTAGGACAGTCATGATTTTGGTCCTGGTACCACAGTACTGTTTATTTTCCCTTTAACCGTAGCGTTGCTGGGAACACAAGAGAAAGGTCCTCACAAGGTCCGCGTCTCATTAGTAACTCCGGTTCTGTGAGTTATATCACCCCTGCATTCACACTTGACAATGTTGTTCTCCATCAATGTATTATAGGGGTTATTCAGAGAGCACCGAAATGTTGCTGACATTTCAGTGCTCTCTTGTTCCCTTCACTACGGGGAATCAAATTCCCGACCCTGCAGTGAATTCAGCATTCACCATAGGGTCCCCGAAGTGCAGGGAAAAGGCGCTGAACGGATCCAAAAAAATTGCAGAAAAAAAATCGCCATAAATTCGCCGACACGATCTCCGAAAAACGCTGCAGACAACCAGTCGAACGTGCCTGACGATCCACCACAAACCCCACCGAACACGTCTGAAAAAAGCCAACAATCCGCCGAACACAGTGCCGTCCAGCCGCCGTAAAAAGCCGACAAGCCGACGAACAGGGTACGAAAAAAACAAAACGATTGAAACTTTAAAAATTTCAATCACTGTTTGCAAAAAAACTACTGGATGAAAATGCCTGGAATTTACATATAAGATCCTATGAATGGTAATAAAAAGGTCTGTTACAGAAAAAAGAAAAAACGCTATTTAAAAAAAAATTGAAAAACAAATTTTTGCAGAAAAAATCCCGAAAAATTACTAAAAAATTTTTTTTCTAAAAGTAAATAAGTAGAATTTTTGCTGCAGATTAAAATAATAAACGGTTTATTAGATATTGGATAAAAACGGGAATATTTTTAACATTGAAACCTATGGGAGTCGCCTGAATAAACCTGCCGAATGAAAGCACCGAATATCAGGGCATTTTGGCAACTTTTCTCTGCTGTTCGGTGTCTGTGAATCGATTAACCATTGCTTCTCTATGGGGGATTTCACTGCCGTCGAACAGGCAACGCATTTCACTGGCAATTCGCCAAAATTTGGCAAACTGCCTGCTTTCTGAATAGCCGAATTGCCACGAAATTTCACCGTATGGGGATAACCCATCGTTCGGTGCAATTCCGGGGCCAGTTCGGATCTCTCTGAATAACCCCTTAAATTTTTTTTTAATTCTTGCTATGGCAAGTGTTAAATGGCATTGGGATGGCACGAAAATGTTACCTCCCATTTATTAAGGTAAGATCAGGGTAGAACTCAAGGCTATAGTTCAGATTGTGTTTTGAGTTAGGGGTAAGTGGGGTTACTATCAGGGCTGGGCTGTAGATAACAGTAAACCTGCCCGTGGTTATAGAATATTAGAATCAGTGCTGGTTAAAAGGGCCAGAGTTAGGGCTATAGTACGGGTTAGGGCTAGAATTAGGGTCGGTGTTAGGATTTTAGTTTTGTTTGTGGATACAGTTAGGAGCTGTTAGGGATATAGTTAGGTATGGGACTAGAAATAAAAGTAGTAAGGGTTAATATTACAGTATGGGCTATAACTATGGTTGAAGCTACAATTAGCCTTGAGGCTAGATTTAATGTAGTAGTTACGGTCGGGTTTGACCTATGAGCAGTTATGGTTATAGTCACAGTTAGGGTTGTTGCTAAATTTAGGGTTTGGGGTTGAGGTTTGTGTTAGGAGCAGTAAAGGTTATAGTTAGAATTGCAGAATGAGTTAGGAGGATATGTTTGGGTTACAGATGGGGTTATTTTAATTATTTATTTATAAAGTGTTTTAGCAGGAAGGATACATTGAGATTTCTCTCGTTTTCAAGTACGTCCTGGCTTCAAGAACATTAAATTGTTACAGTCGTTACAGAAATACAAAGTAATAAATGCAAGATATTAAAATCAAACACAAATATACAGATTAACAGAAAATAAATATGTAGGAAATGGTCACTATGTTACATGTTTACAGGCGCATTCTGTATATAGTCACTGTGTTACAGGTTTACAGGTGCATTCTGTATATAGTCACTATGTTACATGTTTACAGGTGCATTCTGTATATAGTCACTGTGTTACATGTTTACAGGTGCATTCTGTATATAGTCACTATGTTACATGTTTACAGGTGCATTCTGTATATAGTCACTGTGTTACATGTTTACAGGTGCATTCTGTATATAGTCACTGTGTTACATGTTTACAGGTGCATTCTGTATATAGTCACTATGTTACATGTTTACAGGTGCATTCTGTATATAGTCACTATGTTACATGTTTACAGGCGCATTCTGTATATAGTCACTCTGTTACATGTTTACAGGTGCATTCTGTATATAGTCACTGTGTTACATGTTTTACAGGGCATTCTGTATATAGTCACTATGTTACATTTACAGGTGCATTCTGTATATAGTCACTATGTTACATGTTTACAGGCGCATTCTGTATATAGTCACTCTGTTACATGTTTACAGGTGCATTCTGTATATAGTCACTGTTACAGATTTACAGGCGCATTCTGTATATAGTCACTGTGTTACATGTTTACAGGTGCATTCTGTATATAGTCACTATGTTACATGTTTACAGGCACATTCTGTATATAGTCACTGTGTTACAGGTTTACATGTGCATTCTGTATATAGTCACTGTGTTACAGGTTTACATGTGCATTCTGTATATAGTCACTATGTTACATGTTTACAGGTGCATTCTGTATATAGTCACTATGTTACATGTTTACAGGCGCATTCTGTATATAGTCACTGTGTTACAGGTTTACAGGTGCATTCTGTATATAGTCACTATGTTACATGTTTACAGGTGCATTCTGTATGATAGTCACTGTGTTACATGATTACAGGTGCATTCTGTATATAGTCACTATGTTACATGTTTACAGGTGCATTCTGTTTATATAGTTCACTGTGTAACATGTTTACAGTTGTGCATTCTGTATATAGTCACTATGTTACCATGTTTACAGGTGCATTCTGTTATAGTCACTATGTTACATGTTTAGCAGGTGCATTCTGTATATAGTCACTATGTTACATGTTTACAGGCGCATTCTGTATATAGTCACTGTGTTACAGGTTTACAGGTGCATTCTGTATATAGTCACTATGTTACATGTTTACAGGTGCATTCTGTATATAGTCACTATGTTACATGTTTACAGGCGCATTCTGTATATAGTCACTGTGTTACAGGTTCACAGGTGCATTCTGTATATAGTCACTATGTTACATGTTTACAGGTGCATTCTGTATATAGTCACTGTGTTACATGTTTACAGGTGCATTCTGTATATAGTCACTATGTTACATGTTTACAGGTGCATTCTGTATATAGTCACTATGTTACATGTTTACAGGTGCATTCTGTATATAGTCACTATGTTACATGTTTACATGTGCATTCTGTATATAGTCACTATGTTACATGTTTACAGGTGCATTCTGTATATAGTCACTGTGTTACATGTTTACAGGTGCATTCTGTATATAGTCACTGTTACATGTTTACAGGTGCATTCTGTATATAGTCACTATGTTACATGTTTACAGGTGCATTCTGTATATAGTCACTGTGTTTAGGGAGCTCTTGAGTGACTTTAGACTGGGGGAAGATTTGATGGCATCTGGGAGGTTATTCCATAACTGCGGTGCTCTTATAGGAAAATGAGGATCGAGCCACTTTCTTTATGTATTGTGGTATTGCAAGTAAGGTGCTGGTCCTGGATCGGAGGTTATAGGATGAGGGAACTGCTGGGGGAAGCAGCCTATTCAGGTAGGGTGGCAGCTTCCCAGAAAAGCTCTTAAACACCAGGCTGGAAAGGTGAAGGGTACGTTTAGACTCCAGCAACGGCCAGTTTATCTCTTTTAACATGTCACAATGGTGGGTCATGTAGTTACATTGTAGCACAAAGCGGCAGAATGAGTTATACAATGTGGTAAGTTTCTGAAGGTGTGTTTGCGGGGCAGCTGCATACACTACATCTCCGTATTCAATAGCTGGCATAAGCATTTGTTGTACAATCTGCTTTCTTACCGCGGGGCTCAGGCAGGATTTGTTTCTGTACAGGGCTCTTAGTTTGGGGTAAAGTTTAGATAAGAGTTTTTCGATGTGGGGCCAAAGGATAGATTTGGGTCTAACCACATACCTAGATATTTGAGAGAAGTGACTGTGGTCAGCGTGCCATTTGAATTTGTCCCAACACATAGATGGGGTGTTTGAAATTTGTGTAGTTTTGGTTTTGTTCCAAAGAGCATCGTTACCGTTTTGTCAGCATTTAGAAAAAGTTTGTTATCTTTGATCCACTTTTCTACCCCTGTGAATTGTTCTTGCAGCACGGCCTCCAGCTGCGGGAGATCTGGTTTGCTGGTATAGATTACGGTGTCGTCTGCGTACATGTGTACAGTTGAGGCTTTGCAGACGTTGGGCAGATCATTTATGAATATTGTGAATAGCAGGGGGCCGAGTATCGAGCCTTGGGGTACACCGCAAGTGACTGGGAGCGGGAGGGAGGAGCTGCCAGAAATTGACACATATTGCGACCGATCAGATACATATGATTGAAACCAGGTTAGCGTGCGATGACCAATACCACAGTCTTTAAGTTTTTTTAACAAGATGCCATGGTCTACTGTGTCAAAGGCTTTGGCAAAACCAAGGAAAATGGCTCCAGTTAGGTTTCCTTGTTCCATGCCAGCTTGGATATCATTGCAGACTTTTAAAAGTCTAGAGTTAGGCTTGGACTAATGTTAGTGCTGTAGTTAGACTTTTGGCTAAAGTTAAGGTTGGGAATCAGAGTTTTGAGCAGGATAGGGTGAACGTTAGGCTTGAGGCTAGAGTTCCAGTTGTAGATAGATAAGGTTGGCAATGATGTTGGGGTTGGGGCTAGAATTCTGAGCGGTTAGGTTGGGGCTAATGCTAAAAGCAGTTAAGGTTATGGTTGGGGCTAGAGTTAAGGTTGAGGCTAAAATTATGTTTGAGACTAGAGTTGAGGTTGGGACTAAGGTTAGGCGTGAGGCTAGAGTAAGGAGCAATTAGGGTTATGGCTATGGCAGGAGCTAGAGTTAGGGTTGAGGCTAAAACTAGGGTTGGGACTAAAGACAGGAGTGAGGCAAGTGTTAGGAGCAGTTTGGTTAGGATCTGTTAGGGTTACAGATAAGGTTGGGGCTTGAGGTAGGGTCGACGCTAGAGTTAGCAGCCGTTCGAGCTATGGTTAGTATTGGGACTAAATTCATGACTGAGGCTAGAATTAGGGTTGGGATTAGAAGGGCTAACGTTAGGATCAGTTGTGGTTACAGTTAGGGTTGAGGCCAGAGTTAGGACATATAACACAGTGTTATGGCTGGGGTTACAGTTAGAGTTGGGGCTAGAGTTAGGGTTGGGACTAGAGTTAGGGCTGGGACTAGAAAGGCTAGTGTTAGGAGCATATGAGGTTACAGTTAGGGTTGGGGCTAGAATTAGGGTTGGGGCTAGAGAGGCTAGTGTTAGGAGCAGTTGGAGTTACAGTTAGGGTTGGGGCTAGAGTTAGGGCTGGACTAGAACGTCTAGTGTTAGGATCAATTGGGGTTACATTTAAGGATGGGGCTAGAGTAGAGAATGACTAGGATCAGGAACAAAATCAGAGTTAGTTAAAGTCGAGGTTATAGTTAGAGTTTTAAATTTTGGAGTGGTTAGATATGGTTTGTAGATGGGATTGAGTTAGTAGCAGTTAGGATAATTGCTAGGATTCTGGCTAGGGTTTAGAGTTATGGTTAGGGTCACAGTTACGGTTAGAGAGGTCAGAGTTCAGGAGGCTGTACTTAGGGTCTGGGTTCAGAGGCATTTAAGGATAGGGCTAGAACTAAGGGCTGGAGTGGGGATACAGTTGGGGTGGTAACGTTTTGTCTGAATCACTGGACAGCTTCCTTGTATCATGAAATGTGAAGGGCCCAGTTCCATTCGTACAGAAAAACTCAACAAAAGAGAAACCACAATCGATTCAATGTAAAACCGGTCGAACGGGTTATCTAGGTCGATATTCGATACCGTTTTATCTAAATCATCAGGTGGCCACCGCGTGGGACGTTTACCAACACATCTCGCTGCGTTATCTGTGTCGGAATAATTGCTGATCTCTAAATGAGGACAAAGATTGGTAACCAATACACACCAGCATTGTTAGCTTTGTGTCACAGGCCTGATTTATAAAGAGGCGGCGTGTTTGCGAGCGGCGTAACAAGCACACTTGCTTGACAAACGGCAGCTTACGATTGTTTAATTTTCCATCCTTTATAGCCGATGCCGGCAGATGCTTCACTGAAAAAGGTTCAGGCTTAATCGGAACGTAGAGGACACGGGACATCGACTTTCTTTCCACGTCTTTGATTGACCTTAGGAACCTCATTCAATACCAAAATCTTCTTTTAAAAAATTAAATATAACTAGTATTTTACTATTTTTTTAATCACTTTTATCTAATTGCATAATATATTTATCATGTTTGTTACTTTCGTCCACCAAGGTTTGTGCCAAAGACTACTGGAAGAGCCATGGTCGATGTGACAGAACACAATGTCACTGTGCCATTTGGAGGGGGCTGTGCGGTAACCTCCTGCCCAGAGACTATGGCCCGTGAAAGAGACTATTGGGGGAACTGGTGGGGCTTTTAAATACTGTATATTTGATTTTCACTATTTTATATATCTGCCAGTTAACTAAAGATTTCTGATGTCTGTGTGTTACTCCCTTGTGTATTTATTGTATAGTCTCTTGTTGTGTATTTTGCGTACATTCCCTCAATTATATAACCCTTCCCTGTATAGTGTATTAGTACTTGCTCTCTCTATTGTGTAAGTTCTCTCTGTAAGAAATTCCTTTTGTTTACGCTGCTTTCTCTTTCCCCATTCTCCATTGTTTGAAGGTCCTGTGTAGTTATCTGATTTGTGCAGTTATCTGCTTGATTGTATGCAAATGGTGTTGGTGGTTGAGTGTATCTCTGCGTTGTGTAATAAACAGTCAGTCCTATTTTGACCAAGCTTGAAGTCACGGCTCATGATTTGGGGTACCAGGAATCTTCTACCCGCTGTGCCAAGGAAAGGCTCCAGGTCTACAGCTACGGCTTATTTCTGGGGGTGCTAGCCAGGCTCTCTACAAGCACCGGGCCTTAAGCTGCGGCTAAGGTACTAGAGAAAGGTGTGAGAGTCACGAGGAGAAACTGGGTGTCCAGCGAGGAAGCAGCATTTGACAAATGTGACCCTGTCCGGGCACAGAGGTCTGTTACAGTCGGCCATTACTGATTACTGGTGTTGGTCAATAAGAAGAGGTGGATCTTTTCGCCGATGACAATATAATGATATGAGAATAGATTAAATTAAACTATTCGATCAATATAATTATATGTAATTCTCTGGGTCCTGTTAGAAACATTTTGTCTTTGTGGATGGCCCCTGCTATTCCTTAAAGGGACACTCTACTCATCCTGACCACTTTATTGTTTAAAAGTGATCAGGATGCGAGGAGTGCCTCCACTCCCCTCCCCCCCCAGCTTCCCTGATCTGGTCAAATCACTGGGTGAAGCGGAAGAGTTTTCTCCACCCCAACTAGCACCACCAGCAGTCGGGGTCTTTGAATTTCCTGGCTGCCGGTCACCAGATCGGTCACTAGTGATGTCACAAACAGAGCGGCCGACGTCACACTCTGAGACCAATCGCTGTAGCGAGCGTTCTCCGAGAGGCAGCAATGGAACAGATTTGTGCATGCGCGTGCAGCTCCGATCCATCGCTCTGCGCAGGCGCTACAGGACTTGTGTGCGTAAAGTGTGCAAGTCCTGTAGCGCTGCGCAATTTGCAATTACACGAGTTGCATAGGAACGCAAATTGTGCGGAAAAGCTTCCGAGGGATTGGAGTCCCTTTAAGAGCGGCAGCTACCCTTGACACAGCAGGTGATCATGTCAATAGCCTTTGGATGTGCCATGGTTGAACACCAGTAAGTCACATCAAGAAGACGAGGAAGATCTCTGTGCCGACGCCTGCGATACTTCCCAAAAGGATACAAAATATAATCCTTTGTTGTAATTTTGGGGGGATGATTTCAAGCATTTTTGCATTGAACACCTACGAGAAAGGCGGTTAACCTTGGCATAGTGGATGTTGGTGCTGGTGACTTTCGAAAGAGCCAAAGTTGACTACCACTGCCAAAGAAAAAGACACGGTTGACAGAAGAAGAGAGGAAAACGAAAACCCTGATCTACGCCCTGAGTCAAACAGGGTTATTCAAAGAGCTCCGAATTGGGGCCGAAAGGCAACCAAACGCTGAAATTCAATTCGGTTACCTTTCTTGGCCATTCGGCTATTCAAAGAGCAGGCAGTTCGCCAAATGTTGGCGAATTGCCTGCACATAGGGTGCCTGTTCGGTGCCTGTTCGAGGGCAGTGAAAACCCCATAAAAAAGCACTGCTTCGGCTATTCAGAGAACACAAACCAGCAGTGAAAGGTTCCCCTAATGCCCTGCCATTCGGTGGTTTAATTCGGCAGGTTTATTCAGGAGAATCCCATAGGCTTCAATGTTAAAAATATTCCCGTTTTAATTCAATATCTAATAAACCGTTCATTATAAACTTCTGCAGTAAAAAGTCCCTTTATTTATAGATTTTTTTAGGATCTTTTAGGGATTTTTTGCAAACCTTTTTTTTAAATCGTTTTTTCTTTTTTCTGTAACTTCCCTCTTTATTATCATTCATTGGATTTTATATGTAAATTTCAGACATTTTCGCTCAGTAATTACTTTGCAAACAGAGTTTCACTTTTCAAACTTTCAAGCGTACTGGTTTCTTTTTTCACCTCCTTCGTCTGCGGTGTCAGGTTTTTCCGGCGGCTGCTCTGCGCTGTGATCGGCAGCTAGTCGGGTTTCTCTGGCGTGTTCGGCGAGGTTAATCCAGCTGTTTTCTGTGGGTTTTGGCTAGTGTTCGGTTAGTGTTCGGCGGGTTTGCGGCGGGTTTTCCCTGCACTAAGGGGGCCCTGCGGTGCTTGCTGAATACATCGCAGGGTCGGTGAACTAGGATCGCGTTTCACTTTTCAAACATTGAAGCGTACTGTTTTTTTTTTTGTTTCGCTCCATTTATCTGCGGTGTCGGGTTTTTCCGGCGGCTGCTCTGTGCTGTGATCGGCTCCTGCTCGGGTTTCTCTGGCGTCTTCATAGAGATGTTTTTGCGGGTTTCGGTGTGCATTCGTCAGGGTTTTCCGGTGAGTATTCAGCAGGTTTTCGGCGGCTTTTCCCTGCGCTACGACGGCCCTGTGGTGCTTGCTGAATACACCGCTGGGGAGCCGAAATGGGATCGCCAAATCGCACCGAATTGAAGAGAACGAAAAGTCACTGAACGTGCAGTGGCTTTTCGATTCTCTTTGAATAATCTTGAAAGTGTCACCTGTCAAGGGGAAGGAGATAAGCCGACCACCAAGGACAATGGCTATCAACTGGCACGAAGTTCTAGAACTCATCAAATGGTACTACCAAAGGCGTTTTCGCTAGGCCCTGAATTGCACATTTCTGGCCAAAAGTTGGAGGAATTTTATATATTCGGCTACATTAACCTGGAATTTTCCATTTTCTGCCAATTCGCTGCTTAGGCAATAAGCCCCACAATATACGATGGAACCTTGGCCAAATTCCACAATCTATTTTGAGCGACAGGTTTTCTTTTACAAGGTAAATAGAAGATTGCGAGAAAAATGTTGGCCGGGGCCCGGCTTTTTTTTTCTTTTATGTACAGTATGTGTATGACGTTTTAATGTGGAGTAGAAATGCTGAAAAAACAAAAAGAGACAAGATATGTGCAACAAACCTCATAACGTGAATTTAATGCAGCTTTTCCCTCAGCCGCAAAGTCCGACATTTTTTTTCTCTCATTTTTACCAGGACAAGTGGAATAACGGTGACCCATAAAAAGTCCAGTATGTGGCAAAGAAAACAACATAGAATTGGTATGTGTGTGTATATATATATATATAATTTTCAGGTTATCAGCGTATGGTTTAACCTTTTAAATGCCTGGGAAGAGCCACGAACCACGACCATTGGATAAGTCGCTGGTATCCAATGAGTTAAATTGTGACACAGTCAGATAAAAGTATTAAAAAATTGACCCCCCCCCCACCATCTCTTATACCCTTAAATAATTGGGCAGATGTTGCTGACAGCATCGTGCTAAATCTTTTAATATATATATATTTTTTTTTACTTTAGGTGAAAATATTCACCTCTCCTGAGCGCTGGGCTGCTCATTCCTTTAGGTTCAGGGCTCCCAAAATGCGGCGGTCCCTGCAGCTTCTTACGTAATATGCGTAGTGTACGTAATGTAGTTGCATAGCACATGGAATTTACGTACTTTTCTACGCAAGTTGTGCAAACGCCTGCGCAGAATGATGGACTGGTCCTGGGTAAGGACGCGCAGCACTAATCCTCGGCTGATGTCTCCCAGAATCCTTGCTGCTGCGCTCACAAAACGTGTGACATCATCGGTCCCCGAGTTGGTCCCCAGCAAGCGGGACACAGGTGTTTAGTCTACCCGATCTAGGATTAAAAGAGGAGTAGGGGGGTGCGCGGAGGGTTAATGTTTAACCCCTCTTCCCCCTTCGCCTCTTTGAGCCTAGAGCAGGTATCTCAAAGTCCAACCAGATGTTGGTGGCCAACATTCCCCAGAATTCTTTGAATGCAACAGATGACCAAAGAATCATGGGAGTTGTAGTACAGAAATATGTGGGGGGGGGGCAGAGGTTTGACATCCCTGCAACAGATGACCAAAGAATCATAGGGGTTGTAGGTTAGAAACATCTGGGAGGACGGAATTTGACATCCTTGCAATAGATGACCAAAGAATCGTGGGAGATGTAGTTCAGAAACATCTGGGGGGGGGGGGCGGAGTTTGTCATCGTTGCAATAGATGACCAAAGAACCATGGGAGTTGTAGTTCAGAAACATCTGAGGGGGGGGGCAGAGTTTGACATCCTTGCAATAGATGACCAAAGAATCATGGGAGCTGTAGTTCAGAAACATCTGGGGGTTAGAGTTTGCGATGCCTGTCGTAGAGTATCTTTTCGAGCCATCACTTATATTTTTTATTCGTTTTTTTCCGTCAGATCTTATTTTTTTTCCCCTCCTTAAAACACAGGTGGCGTTCGCTCGATGAAACGAGCATCCGTCTGCGAGGAGCCTCCAAATCCGCTTGGTCATGGGAATGAGTCTTCACGCTGCACTGACATTCCACGCGCATCTACGTCAAATACTACGAAAGGTCAGCGGCAAAAGTCGGGATTATTCTGAAAGGTGAGCTTTGTGTGGAAAAAGAAGAAAGGAAATGCCTGGAGGCCTCCGACACGTCTGACACATACAGCCTGTTTTAGCAAACGCTTCCTATCCGCTACATTCCCGCCTGCGAGCCTCCCGGGATGAGAGGGAGCGGCGGCCATGAGGTAAACGTCTGCCGACCTGCCGCTAAAAAAAGGATAAAAATGGAAACATAATTCTTGTTACCCGAATCCTGATGTTTTACAGCCCTAGCATTTGCATATCCACGCGGCGCGCCATTCTGTGTCAACCGCTCCGCTTCCCGCGTGTATCTGATGGTTCATTAGGGCAAGGGTGTCACACTCCAGCCACACATTTGTTGATGAACTACAATTCCCAGAATTCTTTGAATGCATTAGATGGCCAGAGAATCATCGGAGTTGTAGTTCAGAAACATCTCGGGCTCTATCACATTCTCCGCGCAAATTCGTATGTGCAGCACAAATTTTTTTGCACGCAGCGCTAAACATTAACGCGTGTAAATTAACGCTGGCATTACGATCCCAGCGCATTTTTTCATCCGTCCAAAAATATTACGCATAAAATATAGCGCAAATTAACGCTGCGCGCAGAAATCGGTGGGCAGACTGGTTTTTCACGCGATTCAGCCAATCAGAATTAAGAACCACAATTGTCTCCCGTTCAGTTTTTGCGCCTGTCAAAATCAATCTGAGTATATATGCTGCAGCAATACTAAAAACACGCGCAACCTCTCAATGTTATTGTTTGGGTATGTGTAGAATGTGTAACTATACTTTGCTGTATTTTTTTTTTTCGTGCTGGTGTATTTGGTTTCGGCCAGGACGTTCAGATTTGCCGTTACCACCAGCTTTTAAAAGATGTTAAAATTATGCGCGCAAACGTCGTTCATAAAAAATTGCGCATCGATTGTAATACCATCCGCGTACCAGCGCACAAACGCAATTGCGCTCACAATGTTAAGTATGGGATGTGAGAGGGGTTCGCTCGCGCAGGGTAACTTGCGTTAGACGTTAACGCGCATTTTGTGCGCGAACGTCGGAATTTGACGTTCAGTGCGAAGGGTTTAGGGTTTTTCCCCTCGCGTCAATGCGTTTTTGCGCACTCGCACATTTTTCCGCGAAGAATGTAATAGAGCCCCTAGAAGGGGCAGAATTTGACAGCCCTGGTTTAGGAATGCTCACAGGTTGTCATCCAAATTTGATGTTACGCAGGGGTCAAGTCCTACAAAAACAAGTGTGGGAACTCACCAAAAAATCCTGTCCCCCAATTAGCAATTATGAGCTCATACATAACACAAATACACAATACTCAAATCTGATATATATATATATACAGTATATAGGGGTGAAGTTGAGCGGGAACGCGCGAGGAATGGAGTTCCCTATTATTAGAGTTCAATCATATGATCCCTTATTAAAGGGTTATTCAAAGAGCAGAGAAATTTCACTGAAATTCCAGAGTTCTTTCATTCCGTGCACTTCGGTGAGTTCAATTCGCCAACTCTGTGGTGAATTCAGTATTCACCGCAGGGTTCCCGAAGTGCGCCGAATGGATCCACTGAATGATGCCGGTAAACCCGGCGTACGCATCTGATAAACCGCCGAACGCATCCGATAAACTGCCAAACTCAGCCGAAAAAACCGACAAACGCAGCCGCAAACTGCTGAACGCAGCCTCTGATCAGCCGTTGAAAAAAGCCAACCAGCCGCCGAACAGAGGTTAAAAAGACAAAAAAAAAACTGCAATTTTTAAAAGGCGTTTTAAACAAAAATAATGCATGAAATTGCCTGGAAATAATACGTAAGGTCGTATGAATAACAATAAAAAGGTCTGTTGCAAAATTATTTTTTTTTAATCAAAAAAAAAATCGGAATCAAAAATGTTGACGAAAAAATCCAGTAAAATGCCTTAAAAAATTTCTAAAAAATAAATTAATAAAGAGACTTTTTGCTGCAAATGAAAAGAATAAGCTGTTGAATAATTTTTTTTATAAAAACGGGGAATTTTTTTTTACATTGAAACCTATGGGATTCGCCTGGTTAAACCTGTTGAACAAAACCACCGAAAATCTGGGCATTTCACCAACTTTTCGGTGCTGTTTGTTGCTCTTTGAATAGATTAACCATTGCTTCTCTACGTGAGTGTGGGGTCACGGGTAAAGTCCAACATGTCAACTGTTATTTGAGGAGCAGAGATTTCGGAGAGTTCCCAAACTTACGTTTTGGAACTAAATCTCCTATGATGCTCTGCCTGGCGACTTCTCGGTCTCCCTATAGGTCACAGGGAGAAGTCCGCGGACTCTATTTTTAAATAGGAATAAATGTAGGGCATAAATAATGGAGGTAAATTAGGAAAACGCTCCTATTAACATGAAGAATTGATTTAGAGAAAGCTAAAACAATATACAACCCAGACACTAGAACAAGGGTCAGCATCTCACCCCCCCTCAGAGGTTTTTGAACTACATCTCCCATGAGTCGCAGCTAATGTAATCAGTGAATAAGCATTATGGGAGATGTAGTTCAAAAACACCAGCAGCAGCAAAGGGGTCGGCAGCTTTGGGCCTACAGATGTTTTTGAACTACATTGCCCTTGATGTACAGACAGCCGATTGAGTGGCCGAGCATCATGGGAGATACAGTTCAAAACCATCAGGAGGATTTTTAATGTCTTTTTTTTTTTTAATTCCTGTCCTTTAACAGCGTCTTTTTAGCAGCACTTTACTCTGAAGACGAGATGATGGAAAGATACGGAGCCCGAGTGTCCTGGCAGCGTGAGACCAGCCAGACCCCGATGAGCGATAAGACGGCACGCCGTGAGTAGAGCGTTTCTGTTTTTGGTGCTGCGATGGGTGCCGACGCGGAAGTGGTTTGTAACCCCAAGGGGAAACGATCGTTTGAAACAGGAAAATGGAACTCTTAGTATTTCCATTGTAGCAGCGCACAATGATACGAGCGAAACACGGCTGCGAGAATGAGGACACCACCAGCAGCACCGCAACACCCGGCTATATCGCGTGTGCCCAGGCATTCCCGAACTACAGAGATTCGGAGGACATACAGGGTTATTCAAAGAGATTCGAAAAGTCACCGCACGTTCGGTGACTTTTCGTTCCCTGCACTTCGGGGCCATTCGGCGATCCTAGTTCACCAACTCTGCTGTGTATTCAGCAAGCACCACAGGGCTGTCGTAGCGCAGGGAAAACCCGCCGCAAACCTGCCGAACACTCACAGAACACTCACCGAAAACCAGCAGAAAACAGCTGGATTAACCTCGCCGGACACGCCGGAGATACCAGAGCAGTCATCGATCAGAGCGCAGAGCAGCCGCCGGAAAAATCCGTCACGCAGGCGAACGAGGTGAAAAGAAAAAACAGTATGCTTGAAAGTTTGAACATTGAAATGGTGTATGCAAAAGAAACTACTGAACGAAAACGCCTGGAATTTACACATAGGATCCAAGGAATGATAATAAAAAGGCCTGTTACAGAAAAAAACATTTAACAAAAAACAGGAAAAAATGTTGACAAAAAATGCCTAAAAGATCCTAAAAAATCTATATATAAAGAGACTTTTTGCTGCAGAATATTATAATCAACGGTTTATTAGATATTGAGTTAAAACGGGAATATCTTTAACATTGAAGCCTATGGGATTCGCCTGAATAAACCTGTCGAATGAAAACACAGAATGGCAGGGCATTTCGGCAACTTTCCACTGCTGTTCGGTGTCTCTGAATAGACAAAGCATTGCTTCTCTATGGGGGATTTCACTGCCCTCGAACAGGCACCGTACATGCAGGCAATTCGCCAGTATTTGGCAAATTGCCTGCTCTGTGAATAGTCAAATGGCCCCGAAATGCCATACACTGAATATCAGTGTCCGGTTACATTTCGGGGCCAGATCGACTCTCTTTGAATAACCCTGTATATTTTTTTGTATGATTTAGACTATAAATAAATCAATAAAATAAAAAATAATAACAATAAATTTTAAAAAAAAAGCCTTTAAGGCTCCAAACCAGCAAGGCCACCTCTATCATTTCAGGGGCCTGGGTGCTAAATTTTTTGGGGGGCCACTTACCCCCACTTTTAATGCCACACCTTTATAGTCCACCTTTTACAACACATACAGGGTTATCCAAAGAGATTCGAAAAGTCACCGCACGTTCGGTGACTTTTCGTTCTCTTTAATTCGGTTTGTTTTGCCGATCCCATTTCGGCGACCCTGCGGTGTATTCAGCAAGCACCACAGGGTCCCCGAATTGCAGGGAAAGGCTGCCGCAAACCTGACGAAAACTAACCGCAAAACCCGGCGAATGCACGCCGAAAACCCCCAAAAACATCTGGATTAACCTGCCGAAAACCACGGAAAAAGCCCGAGCAGGAGCCGATCGCACACACCCGAAGCAGCTGAGACGCAGACGAGGGAGGTGAATAAATTAGCAAAATAGTTTGTATGAATCTGTGAAAATTAAACGCTGTTTGCAAAGAAACTACTGAGCGAAAATGTCTGAAATTTACACAGGAGGTCCAGGGAATGATAATAAAGAGGGCTGTTACAGAAAAAAGAAGTAAACTTAAAATTTTTTAAAAAAAAATCGGACTTTAGAAAATAAAAAACAATTCAGAAAAATACTTAAAGTATCCTAAAAAATCTATAAATAAAAAGATTTTTTGCTGCAGAATTTTATAATGAACGGTTTATTAGATATTGGATTAAAACGGGAATATTTTTAACATTGAAGTCTATGGGATTCTCCAGAATAAACTTGCCGAATTAAACCACCGAATGGCAGGGCATTAGTTACATAGTTACATAGTTACATAGTTATATAGGCTGAAAAAAGACATGCGTCCATCGGGTTCAGCCTCTCCCACATAACCTACTGCTGTTGATCCAAAAGAAGGCAAAAAACCCAGTCTGAATGCTTGCCAATATGCAACATACTGGGAAAAAATTCCTTCTTGACCCCAGAATGGCAGTCAGATTTCTCCTTGGATCAAGAAGCTTTTACCCACATATTAAATATTATAACCCTTAATATTCTGTGTCTGCAGGAAGTCATCCAGTCGTTTTTTAAAAGTCTGTACAGACTCTGACCCAACCACCTCAACAGGCAGAGAATTCCACAGCTTTATTGTTCTCACCGTAAAATAACCCTTCCTATGCTTTAAGCTAAATTTTCTTTCTTCCAGTCTAAATGGATGACCCCTTGTCCTGTGTACCTTTCACTGCTGGTTTGTGTTCTCTGAATAGCCGAAGCAGTGCTTTTTCATGGGGATTTCACTGCCCTCGAACAGGCACCGAATGTTCAGGCAATTCGCCAGGATTTGGCGAACTGCCTGCTCTCTGGATAGCCGAATAGCCAGGAAAGGCAACCGAACGCCGATTTTCAGCGTTCGCTTACCTTTCTCAAGCAATTCGGATCTCTTTGGATAACCCTGATAGATACACACAATGCCCCCCCCCCCCGATCTTCTTATCTCCTCCCAGATTGACACCCTTGACCCGTCTCACTCCCAGATAGACAACCCTGACCCCTCCCACTCCCAGATAGACAACCCTGACCCCTCTCAGACCCAGATAGACAACCCTGACCCCTCTCACTCCCAGATAGATACCCCTAAACCCTCTCACTCCCTGATTGACACCCTGACCCCTCTCACTCCCAGATTGACACCCTGACCCCTCTCACTCCCAGATTGACACCCCTGACCCCTCTCACTCCCAGATTGACAACCCTGACCCCTCTCACACCCAGATTGACACCCCTGACCCCTCTCACACCCAGATTGACACCCCTGACCCCTCTCACTCCCAGATTGACACCCTGACCCCTCTCACTCCCAGATTGACAACCCTGACCCCTCTCACACCCAGATTGACACCCCTGACCCCTCTCACTCCCAGATTGACACCCCTGACCCCTCTCACTCCCAGATTGACACCCCTAAACCCTCTCACTCCCAGATTGACAACCCTGACCCCTCTCACTCTCAGATTGACAACCTTGACCCCTCTCACACCCAGATTGACACCCCTGACCCCTCTCACTCCCAGATAGACACCCCTGACCCCTCTCACTCCCAGATAGACACCCCTGACCCCTCTCACTCCCAGATTGACACCCTGACCCCTCTCACTCCCAGATTGACACCCTGACCCCTCTCACTCCCAGATTGACACCCCTGACCCCTCTCACTCCCAGATTGACACCCCTGACCCCTCTCACTCCCAGATTGACACCCTGACCCCTCTCACTCCCAGATTGACACCCTGACCCCTCTCACTCCAAGATTGACACCCTGACCCCTCTCACTCCCAGATTGACACCCTGACCCCTCTCACTCCCAGATAGACACCCCTGACCCCTCTCACTCCCAGATTGACACCCTGACCCCTCTCACTCCCAGATAGACACCCCTGACCCCTCTCACTACCAGATTGACACCCTGACCCCTCAACACATCCCTTCTCCCCCCAGATAGCGGTCACGGTCATTGACACTCTTTATCAAACGGTGGGTGTCCGCAGTGGTGCGGGGTCCAGGGGGTGTGCGCCACGCTCTGCCCACCCAAAGGGCATGCCTGCAAACCAGCAAGTGATTTTGCAGCAAAACATATTTAGAAGTTAAAAAAAAGCCTCAAAGGGCGGTGGACACAGGTCTGAAAATTGGGTGGGGCGAGCAGGGCGCACACCCTAAACCCCGCACTTTGGGAGGGCCACGAACCACTACTCACACCCTCCATGTGATAAAAAGTGTGAGTACCTCCTCTCTATCTGGGGGAGATGGGGATGTCTATCTATGGAAAAGTGTTGAGGGGGTGTCTATCAGGTGGCAAGAGGGGTCAGGGGTGTCTATCTGGGAGGCAGGGAGATCGGGGGGTCAGTGTGTGTGTGCGTGTGTGTGTGTGTGAATAATGGTGGAGTATAAGGAGGTGTGGCGTTGAAAGCGAGGGGCCCAAAAAAAATTCTCGGCCATGGCCCATCAAATGCTAGAGGTAGCCCTGGGTGGATACTTGCATTTTAGGGAATGTCGCAGGAGGCGGAGCCAATAACACGACTAACGGAAAAAGTTTAAAATAATAGCCCTGTGTTCCAGGATCAGATAAGACAAAAAAAATGTAGAGACTGGCTTTTAGTTTGAAAAAAACCCCAATGCAAAGTCAAAGGCACCAATATAAAGGTAATAAAATAATAATAATAAAATAATATATAATTAGAAATTTGTGGTGTGCGTTCCCGTGTGAGCTGCAAAAAAAATATTTAAATGTGTAAATTCTCTTCACGGATTATTATCTCTAAATGCGGTTTCATCCACAAAGTGTCATTTATGATCATGATTTATTTATGGGGGGTTTTTCCCTCTTCGAGTAGCAGCATTTTATATTTTTGTCTGTTTCCTATCCTGTACGGTCATGTGTATATTACAGAATTACGCGCAGAACGCCAGATGTGAAAAAAAAAAGCAATGATCTGTGGGTCCATTATGAAAAGTAGTTTTGATTAAAATAAAAACAAACAAGAAAAAATTTAATTTAATCCACAATTACGCTTGTGTCATTCAGCGTCTCCCGGATTAGTTATGAAATGGATTTACAGCAAGCGGACATTTAACCACTTAACTACCATAAGGGGACAAGAGCAGCAAACCACTCCGGAACACACGGACAGAAGGTGATAAAAAAATAGATACGTAATATATATATATATATATATATATATAAATCACGTGTATAGCCGTCTGTAGTGATACCTTTTTTATTGGACTAACGTTACATTTAAAATACAAGCTTTCGAGAGTGATCCTCCCTGACTAGAAGAGAAAGCAGTAAGCTTCTAGACCTGGCGAAGGGAGGATCACTTTAATACATATATAAGTGTGTTTATTATTATTATTTATTATTATATATATATATATATATAATACAACAGAAGGGCAGCACTCAACCTTTACCTTTATTGTATGAGCAAATAAAATATTATAATATATATATCCCCAGAGTATAGCAGTCGTAGTGATACCTTTTTATTGGACTTACGTTACATTTGAAAGACAAGCTTTGGAGAGTGTAACCTCTCTTCTTCAGGTCTGGAAGCTATTCTGAGCAAAATAATAGAATTGAACAATAAAGAGCAGAGTAGAGGGGGGTTGTGGGGGTGTGGGGGAGGGTGTTAGGACTATTAGTCGTAGATACTATTGATTACGAAGATGTAGTGTATGCAGCCGCCCCGCACACACTCCTCCAGAAAATTGCTATGTTGTATAACTCATTCTGCCGCTTTGTGCTACAATGTAACTACATGACCCACCATTGTGACATGTTAAAAGAGCTAAACTGGCCGTCGCTGGAATCCAGACGTACCCTTCACCTTTCCAACCTGGTGTTTAAGAACTTTTCTGGGAAGCTGCCACCCTACCTGAATAGACTGCTTCCCCCAGCAGTTCCCTCATCCTATATCCTCCAATCCAGGACCTGCACCTTACTTGCAATACCACAATACAAAAAGAAAGTGGCTCCATCCTCATTTTCCTACAGAGCATTTTCCTACAGAGTTATAGAATAACCTCCCAGACACCATCAAATCTTTGCCCAGTCTTAGGTCACTCAAGAGCTCCCTATTAACATACCTCAATACAGAATGCGCCTGTAAACATGTAACATAATGACTATATACAGAATGCACCTGTAAACATGTAACATAAATGACTATATACAGAATGCACCTGTAAACATGTAACATAATGACTATATACTGAATGCACCTGTAAACATGTAACATAATGACTATATACAGAATGCACCTGTAAACATGTAACATAATGACTATATACAGAATGCACCTGTAAACATGTAACACAGTGACTATATACAGAATGCGCCTGTAAACATGTAACACAGTGACTATATACAGAATGCACCTGTAAACATGTAACACAGTGACTATATACAGAATGCGCCTGTAAACATGTAACACAGTGACTATATACAGAATGCACCTGTAAACATGTAACACAGTGACTATATACAGAATGCGCCTGTAAACATGTAACACAGTGACTATATACAGAATGCACCTGTAAACATGTAACACAGTGACTATATACAGAATGCACCTGTAAACATGTAACATAGTGACTATATACAGAATGCACCTGTAAACATGTAACATAGTGACTATATACAGAATGCGCCTGTAAACATGTAACACAGTGACTATATACAGAATGCGCCTGTAAACATGTAACATAATGACTATATACAGAATGCACCTGTAAACATGTAACACAGTGACTATATACAGAATGCACCTGTAAACATGTAACATAGTGACTATATACAGAATGCACCTTTAAACATGTAACACAGTGACTATATACAGAATGCACCTGTAAACATGTAACACAGTGACTATATACAGAATGAACCTGTAAACATGTAACACAGTGACTGTATACAGAATGCACCTGTAAACATGTAACATAGTGACTATATACAGAATGCACCTGTAAACATGTAACACAGTGACTATATACAGAATGCACCTGTAACATGTAACATAGTGACTATATACAGAATGCACCTGTAAACATGTAACATAGTGACTATATACAGAAAGCGCCTGTAAACATGTAACATAGTGACTATATACAGAATGCACCTTTAAGGCTAGGGACAGATGAGCGCATTTTCTGCGGCCACCGTCAAAATGTACGTCGATGCGTGCGCACGCATTTTTTCACGGAATACGCTTAAGTGGTCAGACGATGCGCAATTCTGGACGTATTTCATGACGATGGGGTGAAAAGTTTGAACGTTATGTTGGCCGCACACTAGCAGCGTCTGACATCTCCTAATCACGCACACACGCTGCTATGCGGACACAGCGCACTCTGTACGTCAGTACCAGCGGTTTAACGTTCTCGAAAAAATGCGTTCATTTTCCACTTGCGTTGTGCAGCCGGACTTTTGTGCGACCGTACTTCGTATATTGGCTGTCATTGCCCGGCATCTGCTGCTAGTGCGGCCGTGATTATGTGCGCCAGAACGCACGTTCGCACTGCCTCAGTCTGACCCTAGCCTAAACATGTAACACAGTGACTATATATAGAATGCACCTGTAAACACGTAACACAGTGACTATATACAGAATGCACCTTTAAACATGTAACACAGTGACTATATACAGAATGCACCTTTAAACATGTAACACAGTGACTGTATACAGAATGCACCTTTAAACATGTAACATAGTGACTATATATAGAATGCACCTGTAATCATGTAACATAGTGACTATATACAGAATGCGCCTGTAAACATGTAACACAGTGACTATATATAGAATGCACCTGTAATCATGTAACATAGTGACTATATACAGAATGCACCTGTAAACATGTAACACAGTGACTATATACAGAATGCGCCTGTAAACATTTAACATAGTGACTATATATAGAATGCACCTGTAATCATGTAACATAATGACTATATACAGAATGCACCTGTAATCATGTAACACAGTGACTATATACAGAATGCACCTGTAAACATGTAACACAGTGACTATATACAGAATGCACCTGTAAACATGTAACACAGTGACTATATACAGAATGCACCTGTAATCATGTAACACAGTGACTATATACAGAATGCACCTGTAAACATGTAACATAGTGACTATATACAGAATGCACCTGTAATCATGTAACACAGTGACTATATACAGAATGCGCCTGTAAACATGTAACATAGTGACTATATTTCCTACATATTTATTTTCTGTTAATCTGTATATTTGTGTTTGTTTTTAATATCTTGTATTTATTACTTTGTATTTCTGTAACGACTGTAACAATTTAATGCTCTTGAATCCAGGACATACTTGAAAACTAGAGAAATCTCAATGTATCCTTCCTGCTAAAATCCTTTATAAATAAATAAAATAAATACTATTAGTTGAATATTATGGTCAAGATAGGTAAACAAACAGAGAGGACAGATCATAGGTCCATAAAACCTCACAGATAAGCATCATGACGTGTGTTATTATTATTGTCATCATTTATCTAGACTCTAAGCTCCTATGAGCAGGGCATCTACACCTCTTGTTTCCATCCTATGTCCATTTATCTGTATCACGTTCCCTTTGGTTATTGTAAAGCGCTCCGGAAACTGTTGGCGCTATATAAATGATGATAATAATAATATAGCGCCAACAGTTTCCGCAGCGCTTTACATGACGGACAGATGGAATCTTGGGTCCAAAATAAGGACTGTGCCCCCTAAAGAGAGACACTTGGATGGTATATTATTGAGTGACTGGTACAGGTTTTCTACTCATGGCGATAGTGAATAAAATTGTAATTTTTAATATGTATTTATTTTATTTACATTTCCTCCAGCTGCGTAAAGTCACTTCAAGCAAATTCTTGGACTAAAATAACTTGCGTGTCAGATTTATTGCATGGGTGGCTGAATGTAAACATCAATGCATGAAATCCCTGTGCGGTGATGTAATCTCCTCGCCATCTCCATACCCTATAATATCTAATGCCGTGTAGGGATCTGGTAAAACTGGTCATGCAAAATACTTGCCATGCACCCTGAGAAGAGCGAAATTCAGGGAATTTTAGAGAATTTCCTGAAAAGAGTATCATTCAGTCAAAAAGCAACGTGTCAGGGTGCACCTTCCTCAGGGGTAATGTGAGCTAAGCAGAGACTAGACAGGAGTGGACAATCAAGACCTCATCCTCTATCATTACCAGTCAGTGGGTCAGGTCGAAGGGGAATGCGAGGGAACACAGTTCTTCCACTGATATTGCAGAGGGAACGGAGTTCCCATTGGTCCCACACATTATAAAGCTTTTATTCAGGTGTTCAGTCATATCTTTCCCTGTTAAGGCTGGGGTCAGACGAGCGTGATTTCTACGGGCTGTACGTCCGTGCAGTACGGACATCGTCAGTACGGATGACGCAGTAGTGGTCACACAGTCCGTTTTTTCACTGAAGTTATTTTTTGACGGATGTAGGAGGGAAAAATAAATTACAATGAAAAAACATTCTGTCCGTCAAAAATGCTGGACGTATAAATGCAGTCCGTCTGACCATGCTCCATTACTCACACACAAAGCTATGCAGACGTTGTGGACGCAGCGCACTCCGCACGTCCGTTCTAGCAGTATTACGTTCTTGCCTAACCTGCGTCCGTTTGCCGCGGCCGTTGTGCGTCCGCAGTTCAGTGCGGACGTACTTCATGTGTGGGGCTCCAATGGACTTTCTTTCATGCTATCACGGACGTACTTTTAGGCGCAATCACGGACGTGAACACTACGCTCGTCTGACCCCAGCCTAAGTCGCAATAAAAATAAGATTTATCATATATTTGTGCTACAATCACCAAATACAGTATATATGAATATATCAGATTTGAGTTTGTGTTTAGCGCGAGATTAGGGGACACTTATCTTGGTGAGTTCCCACACTTATTTTTTTAGTACTTGACGTCTGTTATCGGTGATTAAAAATGTCGAGCTTTTTCCCATTTTCACTAATTGGCCTAAAATTTGCTTTTTTTTAACCCCTATTTTCATATTTCCACTTTAGAGAGTACAAATCTTTATACAAAACAAAACATGCTTCCCAACCGCCCCGAGTTTGCTGGGACAGTCCTGATTTTAGGCCCCTGTCTTGCATTTAATCGCCTGGTCATTCAAAACTTGAGGTCGGAGGAGCAAATAGTTCCCAGTGGTCATCTGCGGACCCTGCTGTCGTTCCCACCGATCTTGAGATGGGTCGCACTCGATTCCATGGAGTCCTATAGACTCAATACCTGCTGCGATGTGCTGTGGCATAATGTCTGCATATGGAAATTACAGGAGCACCTTGTATCTGTACTGTACATGGATTTACACTCATTATAACCCCCTGAATCTTATCGCTGTACAGCAGCGAGTGACCCCACACCTCTCCCTGTATTCTGCCCTCTCCCTGGTTGCTGTACAGCAGCGAGTGACCCCACACCTCTCCCTGTATTCTGCCCTCTCCCTGGTTGCTGTACAGCAGCGAGTGACCCCACACCTCTCCCTGTATTCTGCCCTCTCCCTGGTTGCTGTAGAGCAGCAGTAAAGTTTGTTGAGCTTTCCGTTACAGTGAGGGCATTTTATTTAGATTTTTTCCTTTTCATTGCATTTCAATGTAAAATCTAGTACGATACATTCAATTTACCTTTCGCCATCTAAATATTTTACACTTTTACACCTTTTTCACACGCTATATATCTTAATGCTCAGATGAGCTGAGTGCTTCTTCCTCAGAATGGCGGTTATAATCACATTGCCGTAAACGGCTGAAGGGAAAATCATGCGTGCCTGAAAAAACGGACTTTATAGAACTTATATATGGTAGCGGGAATTAAAAAGGCACTTAGCGAAATCGCACATTGAACTTACAAGCAAAAACCCTATATATTTTTTTCAAATACCTATTAAAAATAGTGCGACCTGGTGAAATATTATATGTGTAACCTTTTACAGCTTGTTTAAAAAACACTAAACTTCAAACAATACAAAAGCAGTGTAAAAGTGACATATATAGTGCTTGTTTTATGAGTAGGTTGCTTTCTAGACGGCTTTACGTTCATTGATTGTGTCGTTCAGGTTTTTATAAATGTATGCTTGGACACAGTGTAAGCGCAATTACACGAGGATTGTCAGGGTTGTCAGATAGGCCATATTTTTCTGGATGCCTATAATTTAGTCATGCTGATGGGCAGTGCGTAAAAAGTGCCACCCCGCCACATGTATAATCTATACACTGCAGGTAGGAAACCATATAGGAATCCCAAATGACCTCCCTTGATTTCCTTCCTGTGGCACATGAATTATACATGAAGCAGGGAGGCACTTTTCCCGGTGCTCCCCTCTGCATGAAATAGCAATATGTGTCCAGGAAAACATGGCCGACCTGGAAACTCTAGTTTATTCATGAAGTAGTAAATTTGAGGAGAATTGCAAGAATTAGGCCAAAAGAGTCGACATTGGAGGTTGGCCATCAGCATGTACAAGGTATGCGTGTCCTGAAGATATCGGCAGAAGTGGCCGGGCTTTGCCCCAGTGCTTCATAGGAAAAAAGCAACATTTTATTGACTATTATCAATCCCCAGTGCTTAGAACTCCATTATCACCAGACAAGCACCTTTGCATCTCAAGTGCTTATAACATTAAATTACCAATCCAAGTACATCAAATTGAGCACCGATTAATTATCTGTATGTATATGTCTCTAGTGCTTAGAGCAGGGGTCAGCAAACTCGGCCCTCTAGGTTTTGGAACTACGTTTCCCACGAGTCTCAGCCAACCTGATGAGCGGCTGAGCATCATGGGAGATGTAGTTCTAAAACATCTGGAAGGCCAAGGGTGTTGACCCCTGACTTTAAGTCTGAACCTAAACTTATCTCTTGGGTATAGAACTCTAGCTCTTAGAACAATGTATATATTCCCAGCGCTTAAATAATATAAATGTAACAATGTAATATTCTATTATTAAAAATATATGTAACAGCATAAAAGTTTCATTTTGAAAAGTAAGAATCTCCCATTTCTGCAGCAATTTTCCATATTTTCAAATATACTGTTTATATTCTTCTCATCGACTGAAACGCTCCTAGGTTTTTCCAGAGCCAGCATCTGGAACATGGGAATTCCTGGCCACGGGAGAGGACATGTTGCCAGCTCCCAGTCCCACATGTGCCCGGCGGGGGATGTCATATGTGTTATTCACAATGTTACGTAGCAGGTCGGCCATGCTTTCCTGGACACATATTAGTATTTCTTGCAGAGAGGAAGCACATGGAAAGTGCTGCCCTGCAACATGTATAATTCATATGCTGTAGGAAGGAAATCATGGCGTCACCTGGGATTTCTTTCCGATTCCTTACACGCAACGTATGGATTATACATGCTGCGGGGTGGAATTTTTCATGCACTGCCCATTAGTAAAACAAATAAATTACACGTGTCCAGGGAAACATGGCGGACCTGGCAACCCTACATGCTGTAGGAAAGGGGTCAGCACCCTTGGCCTCCCAGACGTTTTTAAACTACATCTACATTGGCAGAGCTTCATGATAAATGCAGCAGCTGGAGGAGGGTCAAGGGCGCCGACCCCTACCCTAAAATATGTAGAACGCACGCGTGGCAGGAAAATTAATTAAACTAAAGAGGTTATTCAATAAGAGCCAAACTTGCCACCGAATTGCACCAAACTGAATTTCTCCGTACGGCGCAATTTCGTGGCAATTCACCAAATATTGGCGAAATGCCATCGAAATACGGTGAAGTTCGCCTCAGATCGCCGCAATTTGGCGCCAGTGAAATTCCTCATAGAGAAGAAATGCACCGAACTGCACCGAAATGTCAGAGAAAAGCCCTGATTTTCAGTGGTTCAGTTCGACAAGTTTTAACAGGCGAATCTCATGTTTCAATGTAAAAACATATTAGCTTTTTATACATTTTTTATTTAATCATCTATTCTTTTCATTTGCAGCAAAAAGCTCTTTGATATCTATTTTTTTTTTTAGATTTTTGCTTCCCATTTTTTTAATGGTGTTTTTTTCATTCTGTAACAGACCGTTTTATTATTTTCTAGAGGACCTCCCCCCCCCATGCATTTTCATGCATCTTTATTGTTTTGAACACCTTTTTTTTTAAATAGCAGAGTTCCGTTTTCTTAGGGTTTTCTACCCGTTCTGCGGCTGATTGGCGGCGTTTGCGGTATGTTCGTTGCGTTCGGCGGATCCCGTAAGGCCCAGTTCGGGGACCCTGCGGTGAATACTGAATTCAACGCAGGGTTGGCGAACGGAAATTACCGAAGCGCACCAAGAATAACCCCTTAGGCTAGGGTCAGACGAACGCATTTTTCGCATTGTCTGTGAAAAAGTGCGTTCAAACGAATGGACGCATTTTTTCACGGAATACGCGATAGCGGTCATACGATGCGCCTTTTCGTCCGTGATTTTGTACGGATCATCAATAAAACACTTTTTGTGTCTGGACGTTATGTTAGCCGGACATTAGCAGCGTCTGACGTCTCCCAATCACACACACACGCCGCTATGCGGACGGCAGCGCACTCTGTACGTCAGTACTAGCGGTTTGACATTCTCGAAAAATGCGTTCGTTTGCCACTTGCGTTGCGCGGGCGAACTTTCGTGCGGCCGTACTTCGTGTGTTCCCCGGCATTGGACGTCATTTGCTGTTAGCACGGCCGTGATTTCGTGCGTCTAAACGCACGTTAAAACTGCTTTCGTCTGACCCTAGCCTTAATTGTGGACGTTCACTTGGGATTCCTCCCTGGTGTGATTTCCTTCCTGCAGAATGTGAATTCGGCACACTGCAGGGAAGCACTTTCATGTGATGCCCATCGGCATACAACAAGTATATATATATATGGGCCACTTAAAACAGTGGGGAAGTGGCTGCGAATTTTAAATTTTAGGTAAAAATAGCTGAGCTGAAAGAATGCTGGAGAGGGAAACAATCTTAATATTCAGATATTTTGGTCAAACGTTTTGCAGTTCGCCACATTTTATCAAACGATCTCGTAAGCATCTTGGGTAACGTAGTTCCCGAACATCTGCACCGTCACAGGGAAACATTTTCCTAATCGGAAGGTCCCTTTAAGATCGTGATAATTGTTTCAAGCTGCTGCAGGAATCGGGAAGTGATCTGGTCCTCTTCAAAGCAACGGCTCGTATTATTACTTCATTGACCGCCTTGGCACAAAATCTGCCCAACGTGTGGGAAAATAAAGACTATAAACTGGCGCTTTTACAGGAAGCCACGGAGCTGCTTAAAGGCATATTCTTGTAGTGTTTAAACGCCCCTAAATATCTATTTCCAACTGTATTATGAATCTCTTTTAAATCTGTAATAAAGGTTTGCCAAATAATTATATTTCTTACCGTTTTATTTGAATACCCTGCACGTTCGGCTGCTTGGCTTCTGCTTTCACGCTCAATAAATTGATCTCAATCCCCCTCCCCTCTCCTTCTCAAAACTGAACAAAAATGGAAATAATTCTTCCTCCTGCCGAGGAACCAGGAATAGTAAAGTGTGACCGGGGGAGGGGGGGTGCTGATTAAATAGGATTTGATCGAATAGGGTTAAGCTTCTTGCTGGCAGGAAATACAAAAATTGTTTAAATTGCTAAAATGCTTCTTTTACCACACATGATATTTATGAATCTTGGCTTTCTGTAAAAACCACAAAAAAGATCCTTCAAAAAACACATCAAGGTTCACACTGGAGAGGTTGAATATAGCCAACATTTCCTGAATTATTTAAAAAAAAAAAAAAAATCAGTGACCCCCCCCCCAAATGTCCCCAAAATATCCGCAAAAATAAGCGCGCCCAGTGATAAATCTTTTTATTTATTTTTTAGCATTTGATCACAGTCATAGTGATCAGGTACATCTTTTACTCTAAGGGGATAATTTTCTGTTGAATTTTTACATTTTTTATTTAATTATAAATATATATATTTTTTATTTTTTATCTAATTAAACTGTAACTCTTTTTAGTTTATTCATTTTATTCGGTGCTTTGCGAATAACCCCTTCAATTTGATTTTCATTTGATCTTCCAGCCACGCTTGGCTTTGAGTATCGCTTGAGGGCTCGTTGGAAAGGCCACGGATCGTCCCAGGTAACGTGAACCTTTCCATGTACTTTCCGCGCTGTGCATTGGCGGGAAGCCCCCCTGTCAGAATAGAGACATTTTTCCATAAAAGAAAGTCTGTCCAGGCTCGCTGCCCAGAATCGCAATCCATGTGTGATTTGTCATGAGATAAACACCGCCCGGTCCACGCAGCACATGCGTCAACTCTCCGACATCGAAGCCTTCGTCCAAAACGAGTGACCCGATGATTTGTTTAGTGGAAAATGTCAAATGTAACTTTTCCAGAATCCGCTCCGATTTGGAAAGCGTCCCGAAGATCGAGCACGAGATGCAGTGAATTTATCTGTTTGTGTCTTTGCGGCTTTATTTATTTTTTAAATTTTATTTATAGGTTAAAATAAAGTACTCTCCACACCAGGGTCCACGACAACGCCGAGCGGGGCCGGCCCAAGACATTGTGCAGCCGTGTCCAAGGATGAAATGTTGCTGCCCCCAAACACGTCCACCAAAACACGAGCATGTGTATCACAGAGCTTCACATCAATAAGACTCACAGTAATGTGTGGATTGTGCGATCATTTAATAGAGCTCCACATCAATAAGACTCACAGTAATGTGCGGATTGTGCGATCATTTAATAGAGCTCCACATCAATAAGACTCACAGTAATGTGCAGATTGTGCGATCATTTAATAGAGCTCCACATCAATAAGACTCACAGTAATGTGCAGATTGTGCGATCATTTAATAGAGCTCCACATCAATAAGACTCACAGTAATGTGCGGATTGTGCGATCATTTACTAGAGCTCCACACCAATAAGACTCACAGTAATGTGCGGATTGTGCGATCATTTAATAGAGCTCCACATCAATAAGACTCACAGTAATGTGCGGATTGTGCGATCATTTAATAGAGCTCCACATCAATAAGACTCACAGTAATGTGTGGATTGTGCGATCATTTAATAGAGCTCCACATCAATAAGACTCACAGTAACGTGCGGATTGTGCGATCATTTAATAGAGCTCCACATCAATAAGACTCACAGTAATGTGTGGATTGTGCGATCATTTAATAGAGCTTCACAGAAAAATAACCGTGGAGACCCAGGTTCGATCCCGGCCAGAGCACCTCTCCAGTAAGTGTCCTTGGGCGAGACACCTAACGATACATACTTGCTACCACACAATATCGGCTGTGGAGTCCAGTGGTGACGTCTCTGCTCTTTGACCGTGGAGAAGCAAGTCAAATCCCGTTCAGCACATCCCTCCAATACAACTGTGGAGAAGCAAGTCTCGACTTTACGAGAAGCGGGTTCAACCTAACCACCAGCTGCTCTACAATCATGGAAAGACGACTCAATCCCACTCAGAAGACGCCACCAGCGAGTGTCCTTGGGCGAGACACGAAAAGATATGGATGCGCAAACCTCACAAAATACTTGTACATCTCACAGATTGTAAATTCCCTTGGGAACAGGGACCCCAGAATCCGGCCGTATCATCCATGTGTGGAATTCGAATGTATCAACCCCTCGTACACTGATCCTGTAAAGCGCCGCAGAATATGTGGCGTATATATAAATAAAGGATCATAATGAAAAATAATAATTGATTATTAATATAAATTATACGTTAGTGAAATTATATATAAAGTAAATTTAAATATAAAAATACACATATATAGGGGATTCTCATTTTTTCACCCCCCCCCACTCCCCTTGACAGCCACGACCTTTGACAGGGGAGGCAAAATGCCGTCTCTGTGGTGCTGCCTGTAGCCATGGCCCTATTGGGACCCACTGATGGGCCGTTCCTGGCCCCGAGTGTCTTCATCCTCTCTTTCATGGATTCTGGACCTCCGATTCTCTCTGCCTCACACGACTCTTCAGATTGGAAACTCTAAATCAAGTAGTTGCCTGCGGATTTATCTCTTAAATTTATGTTCTCTCTGTGTGCTTTTTATTTGGTTCTTCTGCCAAGAGTGTTGGACGCCACATACTAAGCATTTCATCCCAACCATCAGACACCCCTCCCAACGTTTCCAAAAGGCCAAAGAGGGGTACTTCTATTTTAAAGGAACATCGCTTGTAGGTGACGTCACAATATACTGTATCCGGGTCATTTATGTCAATATAAACATTATTTATGACACTAGAATAATATCTTATTTCTAACAACATTTATTATAGATTAGAGACTCGTTGCTGGGAGTTTTATTCCCTCTGATTTGCTTCTCTAACTTCTCGAAGGTGATCTATTCTTGTTAAAATTTACACTCTAGCCACCATAGCCACTTCAGGGGCGACTGAGTATCCGAGGCCGTCCCCCTAAATACAAGTTATAGAGCTCAAAGAAAACAAACTATAAGACAACAGCAAGTATAAGCAGCAGTGTTTCAATGTATCCTGGCTTATACCATGTTCTAATTTGACTTTCACGGTAAGTACTTTGCTGCGGTCGACGTGTCCCACTCATCACGGCCATAATAACCTTCTGTTCCTACTCTCCTGGCGGAACACCGGCAGACAGTCTAAAAAAATCAGCTCCTCACCACGGAATTTTTCTCGGCTGAGAAGAAGTTGGTCATTAGCCCTGATTCTGATATTTTAACCCTTTCCCACCGTGGGGCGTACTATGCCGCCCCCACGGTCGGTGGGCCTTGGAGCCGCGTGGCGGCATAATACGTCCCGCTAGCATCAATGGGCCTCCTTTGCCCCACCCACCAGTCTGAACTCAGGCTGTCCTCCTGCGGCCAATGCGTCAGCTACATCAGCAGGCCAGAGGAGGAGGTTGTGCCCCACCGCCGGTGCACAACCTGCCTGGCGGCAAAGGGTTAATCCCTACAAGAAGAGGCGGTTCTAGAGTTAGTGAGGCCTTAGGCGTAGCTCAACTATGAGGCCCCAATTATTGTGCAAATATGCACAAATATTAGCCCAAAAAACCTACTATTAATGAAGGTTCAGCCAGCTGTCCAGGCAGCTTGGTGCATATTATGCAGGAGGGTATTTGTGTGGCATATCAGTAAACCCATGAACGTGGATGCTGAAATACCACACAAATACCATAATTCGAGGCCCTCGTTTGAGGGAGGCCTCAGGCGACCGTCTACTTGGCCTAATTATAAAGCCACCTCTGCTTAATGAGCCCCGAAGACACATGTTTGAAATATGACTGCCTGATAATAAGGTAATAAACAAAAGGGATGGGGTTATTTACTCACAAAAACAATCTTAGAATGTCGTTAGGTAGATGGGGCCCCCATGGGCCCGAGCGGCCAACATCCCACGACAATTCGAAAGAGAAGTCCCGACACTCCAGTCTACGATATGACCAATTTAATGGGTGAAGCGTTTCAGCTGTAAAGACAGCCTTTGTCAAGAAATGCCTGAGGGTTGCTTGAGAAAGGCAGTGTTTACAGTTGAAACGCTGCACACTAGGGCTGCAACTAACAATTATTCTCATAATCGATAAATAAAAAAAAATTGTTTACTTAAGCAATTTGCGTAGTGTACGTAACTTTCGTAAGTACGTAACTTTTGTACGTTCATACGCAAATTGCGTATCTTGCTTACTTTTCACACAAGGTATGCGAGCGCTTGGTCAGAGGGATGGGTTGTTGCTGCGAGCGCTTGGTCAGAGGGATGGGTTGATGCTGCGAGCACTTGGTCAGACGGATGGGTTGATGCTGCGAGCGCTTGGTCAGAGGGATGGGTTGATGCTGCGAGCGCTTGGTCAGGGGTTGGGTTGATGCTGCGAGCGCTTGGTCAGACGGATGGGTTGATGCTGCGAGCGCTTGGTCAGACAGATGGGTTGATGCTGCGAGCACTTGGTCAGGGGGATGGGTTGATGCTGCGAGCGCTTGGTCAGGGGGATAGGTTGATGCTGCGAGTGCTTGGTCAGGGGGAAGGGTTGATGCTGCATGCGCAGCTTAAGCCCATGTTTTCTTTCTCAAATGAACGTGGCTACAAGCACTTGGTCATAGATGATGTCAGCATGAAATCGAGGTTAATAAGTTAAAGTGGTCAGGGTGCGCAGAGCGTCCCTTTTAAATAATTTCGGGAACAAACTGAGCAGGAGGAGGAACTGGAGGTGGAAGGGAGTGACTTGACCTAAGTGTGAGAGGGAGTGGGTATGGACAAAAGACCGGATCTGAGTGTGGGAGTGAGTTTGGGGAAAGGGACCAGACCAAAGGGAGGGAATGGCAGTTCCCAACCAAAGAGGGTGTGGCAGGGAGGGTGGGATGGTGTCACAGGATTCCAGCTTCAAGTAAGGATAAAACACAGGCATACAGCTCCTTCACCCAGTGGCAGAATCCCTATTGTTTGTGTTATAGTTCTGCTACTGTTGTAAACTGAATAAAAACAAACTGGTTGTGTCTGACATAACCCTAAAACGAAATCATACCTAGTAAAGCAGCGTCGCGTCTTCTCCAATCAGCTCCGAAGCTGAGGTTATTTACGTTTAACTCAGTCTGACTCTAAACAGTGTGTGCTGTACACAGGACGATTAATCATCACCGATTAATCGATGATTAAATTAGTTGTCAACTATTTCCATTATCGATTAGTTGTCGATTAATCGATTAGTTGTTTCAGCCCTACTGCACACTGTGGATTGGAGCACTTGGTCTCTTTCTCCTGTTTTCATAATGATGTATTTTGAACCTGCCGAGGATGCTGAAAAAAAATGATATATAATTATTGTGGGTTCTACAATAAAACATGATTTTAAATTGTGTTTAACCGTGATGAGCAAAAAAAAGGGCAATATGAGCTCAGCACACGGGTGTGAAATGTCTCAGCATTGAAGGGGTTACAGCAAATCTCATGAAATTGCATCCCGCTGAGCGTGCCATGACAGTTTTGGAAGCGGGGCAATAATGCTTCGCAGCAGTATAATAAAGCACGGCCCGTGACAATGTCCATGCGCGGTAGTACTCCTGCCAACAATAATGAGAATTAACATGGGCTGGATGTGCTCGGGGCCTGGTAACGTCTAAATGATCGGCTGCGAATTGTCGGCCTGTCAGAAACACACATAACAGGACCCCGTAGCCAGTCATTCATCTGACACAGCAGAGCTTGCCGAAAACGTGACAAATGTGCATTTAGTCTGGCACGGAGCGAAGATCACACAAGGGATGTGCGTTTTGTCTATCATCAGAATATCTGAAGCTCATAAAATCTTAGCAGAAAGATAAAAAACAACAACTAGCAAAAATATAAGAAATATACACAAATCCGTAAAACTGAAAGGGCCCTGTTACAATCTTCAGGCAAATGTTTGTGCGCGCGCAAAAACACATTAACGCGAGGGGTAAAACCCTTTGTGCTGAACGTTGTATTACAATGTCAGCGCAACAAACGCACGGAATCGTCTACCGCGGGTGAACCAGCGCGAACGCTGCGCAAGCTTATTGTACTGCGCGCGTCCTATACTTAACATTGTGAGCGCAAATGCATTTGTAATACCATCTGCGTACCAGCGCACAATTTATGCGCAGTTTGTAACGCACAGCCTTTGCGCGCATAATTTTAGCAACTCCTAAAAGCTGGTGTTAATGGCAAATTCTATCAACCTGCCGAAACCAAATACACCAGCCAAAAAAAAATACGCAGCAACGTATAGTTACAAATTCTACACATACCCAAACAATAAAATGGAGCTGTTGCGCGTGGTTTTTTTATTGATGGAGCATATATGCGCAGATTGACTTTGACAGGCGCAAAAACTTTTTTGTGAGACAATTGTGGTTCTTAATTCGGATTGGCTGAATTGCGTGAAAAAAACAGTCCGCACAGTGATTTCTGCGCGTGCGTTTTTGCACGTCCGTTTTACACGCATTCTTTTTTGATGGATGATAATGCGCGAGGATAGTAATACCAGCGTTGTCTTACGCGCGTTAACGTTTAGCGCAAAAATTCACGCGTTCTGCGTGCTTTTTTTGCGTGAAGAATGTAATAGAGCCCAAAGCCTTTTATTATGTGACGTCGTTTAATTTGCACACTTTAATAAAACACATAAAGGTGAATTGATTTAATATAGTTTTGCTAATAATTAAATATGTTATTATAATTAATATATAATATTACAGTAATCTAAGCCTTGGGCACAAAAAACGTGAGGATCTAAAGTAGTGGTGAATAAATGCCAGCGCCGTCCACTTGATCCGTATACGTACGACTGACTTGGTCATCAAGACTATGGGCGACTTAGGTCATAATAAGTAGGACTAGGGTCGTTCACTGCGTGCGACCATGGATGACCCAGGTTGGACATTTCTGGTTAAATTAGCATATTATCTGCTAAAATAACGCATATACAAATGCATTAAAATGCGTCTAAATAATAAAAAAAGTCCTTTTAAAAAAAATAATGAAAAGGCCTGTTACAGAATAAAAAAAAAAAGATTTTTAAAAAAACATTGGGAATCAAAAATTTCATCTAAAAATATCAAAAATACAAAAAGATGTTCAGAAAAATAAATACTGTAGATACTCGAGTATACCGCTAGATTTTGGTGACAAAATTTTACCTTAAAATTGGAGGGGTAGCGTTATATTCGAGACATCTGCATCGCGTGTAAAAAAGAAAAAAAAACTTGCCTTGCTCTGGACCTCAAGTCTCCCGGAAGTTCCGGTGGTCTCGCTGAAGTGAATGCGGGCTCCCTGATGCTTGCAAACCCTTCAGGAACTCCCGGATTCGAGAGAGGTGGGATCCATCACAGCCAGAGGGCATACTCGGTTTAAGCCAATCATTCACCTCGCTCGCCTCCGCCGGCCATCTAAATCGCTAGTAAAGAACACGGGTGGCCGGCGGCTTCATACTTGGTAACAACTGCAATCATTCTAGAGCAGAACACCCTGGCCTGAGGGGGAGCCTGACTGTGTTAAGAGAATCTGAAAGGATCTTAATTGTTTACCGGTACAGTATAATTTTGTTCCTCGCGTTATATTCGAGTCTTGAGTATTCTCTCATTTCCATAATAAATCTCTATCCATCGCATTATATTCGGGTCGCGCTATACTCGAGTATCTACGGTAAGCCTTTTTTGCCGAAAATGAAATGAATAAACGCTTTAAATAAATAAATATACATATTTTTTTTAACCACCTAATTAGCTTGTCAGCATCCATCTTCTAGCAGGGAAACAGACTTCGTGCGATAATTCTCATTAGAATGGGAGTGGTCGCTAGTCTGATGCAGTTGTTCGACGTCGTCGGAAGTTGGACGCAATGGTTCAACCTCCTCTGTGCTGTGGGATTGGTCGGATGACTACGGAAGACTTGCTAGTCGAACGAATACGGATCCAGTGGGCTGTCAGCCTAAAGGTTTATGCTTTATGGAACATTCTTTTTCTTTTCTCGAAAAAACAAGAGGAGCACTCTGATTGGCTGGGATACTTCCTGGTTTGGAGCTTCAGAAGCACCATGCCCCCGCAGATCCCAAGTGAGTATCTTTTTCATATTTTTTCAGTTTTCATATGTTTCAATATCTCTCAACCAGGAGAGGTAGCGCACACGCTTCCACCAAAACACTTCTGTCCCCCGTTCTACAATCCCATGAAATACAGACAGGACCGGATTTACAATTAGGCAAATTAGGCATGCGCCTACAGGCAGTTTTGTTTAAAAAAAAAAGTAAAAATACGTTTTACACACAGGGTTATTCAAAGAGAATCGAAAAGTCACCGCACGTTCGCTGACTTTTCGTTCTCTTCAGTTCGGCAGGATTTAGCGATCCCATTTCAGCGACCCTGCAGTGTATTCAGCAAGCACCACAGGGCCGCCGTAATGCAGGAAAAAGTCGCCGCAAACCTGCGGAAAACTCGACGAAGGCACACCGAAAACATGCAAAAACATCTGGATTAACCCCGCCGAAAACGCCGGAAAAACCCGAGCAGGAGTCGATCACACGCAGCACAGCCGCCGGAAAAACCCGACACTGCAGACGAATGGAGTGAAAAAAAAAATGTTTAAGAAGTGAAACGCTGTTTGCAAAGAAACTACTGAGCGAAAATGTCTGAAATTTACATATAAAATCCAATGAATGATAATAAAAAGGTCTGTTACAGAAAAAAGAAAAAAACTTTTTTTTTTTTTTTTTTTTTTTAAAAAATCGGCAAAAATTATTTGGCAAAAAAAAAAAAAACACAAAAAATGCTTAAGATCCTAAAAAAATCTAACAATAAATAATCTTTTTACTGCAGAATATTATAATATACGGTTTATTAGATATTGAATTAAAATGGGAATATTTTTAACATTGAAGCCTATGGAATTCGCCTGAATAAATCTGCCGCAAGAAATGGCAGGGCAATTCGGCAACTTTTCACTGCTTGTTTTTGTTCTCTGAGTAGCCGAAGCTATGTGGATTTCACTGCCCTCGAACAGGCACTGTATGTGCAGGCAATTCGCCAACATTTGGCGAATTACCTGCTCTCTGAATAGCCGAATGGCCAAGAAAGGTAACCGAACGATGATTTTCACCGTTCAGTTACCTTTCGGCAGCCATTCGGATCTCTTTGAATAACCCTGACAGTAAGGTGCCCACATGTGATTCGACTACTCGCTGCAGAAACCTCCTCACTGAACATAAATTGATATAAACCATTAAAATGTAGCAGGACGATCCTTGCTTGAACGTCATTATGAAACCCATGCCGTAAAACACAATTGAAATGCATAATTATTCAACAGGATTCTCTCTAATTCCCTGGGAGAGGGTGTTATGTTAATTTTATTGTTTTATTGGCCTCTTTCAGGTCCTTTTACTTTAACTCCTCTGTGCCCTTATGGCTGGGAGGCCCAATCATAACAAAAAGGATCCCAAGGGGCTCACTTTGTCCTCCTTGAACCCAATCTGTTACGCTAGCAAGAAGAAGCAGTGAGATCTGTTTCTCCCTTGGCTCGGATATCTCTCTTCCTGCTCCTTGTCTGGTGTCCAAAAACCAGTGACCTACAGCAGCTCTTTGTGAGATCTTGTAGCAGTTCCTCGAGTCACAAATGAAGCCGAGCTTCAATATCAAACCTTCAACTGGAAAGAGAAACATAACCTCGACTTCCATTCCAAAACCTAACCGTGAGAAAGGGGAAAGACCAGAAGAAGGAAGTATATTGCACTTAATTTTCAAGTAGACCATCTGAAGGTTTTGAACAAGAGGCCAAACCCTTCTTTGGACACTTTACCATTTGCGCACCACGAAAAACGGAACAATTGGCTACAATGGAAATGTTCTGGTTGAGTTAAGTCAAGATTTGCCCGCAAAAATGATAGTCAAAGTGCTGAGACGCAAATTGGCTTTGGTTATCTCTTTTGATCTGTACAAATGGGCAACGTTGGGTTTTTATTTCTTGATTGAATCAATGGTTGTTGGAGAGAGGACGTAGGCCGGTAATCACTAGGGAAGAGGCCGAATCTACAGTAATATGCAGTATATTGGTTGTTATTTCACTTCTATTGTTTTATTGACCTCGTTCAGGTCTTCTGACTTTAGATTGTCCTGTTATGGCGGGGAGGCCGCATCATAACAAAAAGGATTGCAAGGGGCTCACTTTGTCCTCCATGAACCCAATCTGTTACGCTAGCAAGTAGCAGCGAGATCTGTTTCTCCCTTGGCACGGATATCTCTCTTGCTCCTTGTCTGGTGTCCAAAAACCAGTGACCTACAGCCCCGCTTTGTGAGATCACGTAGCAGTTCCTCAAGCCACAAATGAAGCCGAGCTTCAATATTCAACCTTCGACTGGAAAGAGAAACATAGCCCTGAATTCCATTTCAAAACCTAACCTGGGACAAAGGGGAAAGACTTGGGTAAGGAAGGAAGTCCATCGGACATCATTTTCAAGTAGACCATCAGAAGGCTTCAAGCATGAGGCCAAACCCTTCTTTGGACATCTTACCATCTGGACACCCTAAAAAACGGAACAATTGGCTACAATGAAAATAGCCAAAAGCGATGGAGTCAAAGAGTCAAGAGGTAAATTAGCTTTGGTTATTTCTTTTAATCTGTACACCTTGGCAACATTGTGTTCAATTTATTGACTGAAGCCATGGTTGTTGGAGAGAAGACCAAATCTGGTATCCCTAGGGCAGAGGCCTAAGCTACAGTATAACAGGTACAGCTTGGAAAAAAGACGAGACAGAGGAGATATGATAGAAACATTTAAATACGTAAAGGGAATCCACAAGGTAGAGGAAGGGAGTATATTTAAAAGGAAACAAAGTAGCAAAACAAGAGGACATAGTCTTAGATTAGAGGGGTAAAGGTTTAAAAGTAACATCAGGAAGCATTATTTTACTGAGAGGGTGGTGGATACATGGAACAGTCTTCCAGTAGAAGTGGTAGAGGCCAAAACAGTAATTGAATTTAAGCAGGCATGGGATAGGCATAAGGCTATCCTAAACAAAAGATAAATCCAGGTAAAGTATCCATGTAATTGGGCAGACTAGATGGGCCGACAGGTTCTTATCTGCCGACATTTTTCTATGTTTCTATGTTCTAATGCAGTATAATGGTCGTAATTATAATTTTATTGTGTTATTGGCCTCTTTGAGCTCTTTTTACTTTAACTCGACTGGTCCATTATGGCAGGGAGGTGCTATCATAGCAAAAAGGTTCACAAGGGGTTCATTTTGTCCTCATGAACCCAATCTGTTATGCTAGCAAGAAGAAGCAGTGAGATCTGTTTCTCCCTTGGCGCAGTTATCTCTTTTCCTGTTCCTTGTCTGGTGTCCAAAAAACAGTGACCTACAGCAGCGCTTTGCGAAATCGCGTAGCAGTTAGTTCCTCTAGTCACATATGAAGCTGAGCTTCAATATTCAACCTTCGACCGGAAAGAGAAACATAGCCCTGACTTCCATACCAAAACCTAACCGGAGACAACGGGGAAAGGCCAATGGGGTGGGTGAAGTAAGAAGTCCATCGCACTTCATTTTCAAGTAGACCACGAAAGACTTCGAAGAGGAGGCCAAACCCTTCTCTGGACATCTAACCACTAAAATGGGGATGATGTCTGCCGACATTACAAACATTGGTGAAAATCAACGCTACAACCGCAACAAAAGCTGGTGCTTCGGAAAAGAAAACATCGTCAAACATATAGCACTCCTTGAATGACTCCCAAAGAGTCATGTACACATTTCTTAGAACTAGGCAACAGTATTGTCTATGTAGACTAGTCCAAAAACTTTGAAGCCACAGAAAAAAGCCTAGGAGCCCATGGTGTCCATAGGATTTGTACCTTGGCATCTCCATGGCTTGGTAACCTTTAGCTCACCTGGCATCGAAACCATAAAACTTGTCGAGGAAAAGTAGACTTTAGCTCTCCAGGGAGCTCTTACTCTCAAAGCATTGGTACTAGCTTCAAATGTTCCTAGGACACGCAACCTTTTCCTTCAAGATATAGGCAACTTTTGGCACTCCAGAAAAAGGTGGCCTTTGATTTTCCAGGGAAAGACATCCTCTATCTCTTCGAGAACATTTAGCTCCTATCTCTCATAGATGGACAGCTTTAAAGTGGTTACATGCTCTAGCCCTCCCAACCTCTGGTTGCCTGAAGGCGCACTGAATTTTATCTATTATCTGTGGGTCCTACAATATTTTGACGTTGAATAGTCCACGCAGTGGCTATCTTCAGACACACCGCCAATGTGCTGCGGTCAAAGAACAGTAAAATGTCCTTGTCCGCCCCTCCCTACTTTAAACAGATAACAGATCTGAAAAGGAAATTTGGACATACAGTTGTGTTCAAAATTATTCAACCCCCAATGCTGTAAAGGGTTTTAGGGAATTTAGTGTACATTTGTAATTGTATTCAGAATGAAATCCTACAAGGACTTTTTAAAGAACCATATGCAACTAAAATGACATCAATTGGTTTTGTAATACAGTAGTAAATGTTTCTTTTGTGAATTCTTCATTGACACAATTATTCAACCCCTTAAAGACTACCACTCTGAAGAACAGAGGTTCATTCAAGTGTTTTAAATCAGGTATGGAAAACACCTGTGGATGTCACGGAGCAGCAATAAAGCATAATAAGCACCAATTAGGCAGCTTTAAAATGACTGTGATACTCAGCTCCTTCTAGACATTTACTGGTGTGGTTACAAACATGGTGAAGTCAAGAGAATGGTCCAGGAAGACAAGAGAAGAGGTGATTACTCTTCACAGGAAGGGCAATGGCTATAAGAAGATTGCAAAGATGTTAAACATACCAAGAGAGACCATAGGAAGCATCATTCGCAAATTCAAGCAAAGGGCACTGTTGAAACGCTACCTGGTCGTGACAGAAAGAAGATGCTGACTTCGACTGCTGTGCGCTACCTGAAGCGTAGAGTGGAGAAAAGTCCCTGTGTGACTGCTGAGGAACTGAGAAAAGATTTGTCAGATGTGGGTACTGAAGTTTCAGCTCAGACAATACGGCGCACTCTGCGTAATGAAGGCCTCCATGCCAGAACTCTCAGGCGCACCCCCTTGCTGTCTCCAAAGAATAAGAAGAGTCGACTGCAGTATGCCAAAAGTCATGTGGACAAACCACAGAAGTTTTGGGATAGTGTTGTGTGGACTGATGAAACAAAATTAGAACTGTTTGGGCTCATGGATCAACGCTATGTTTGGAGGAGGAAGAACAAGGCCTATGAAGAAAAAACACCTTGCCTACTGTGAAGCATGGCGGGGGGTCAAGTCATGCTTTGGGGCTGTTTTGCTTCTGCAGGTACAGGGAAGCTTCAGCGTGTGCAAGGTACCATGAATTCTCTTCAGTACCAGGAGATATTGGATGACAATGTGATGCAGTCCGTCACAAACCTGAGGCTTGGGAGACGTTGGACCTTTCAACAGGACAATGATCCCAAGCATACCTCCAAGTCCACTAGAGCATGGTTGCAGATAAAAAGCTGGAACATTTTGGAGTGGCCATCGCAGTCACCTGACTTAAATCCAATTGAGAACCTCTGGTGGGACTTAAAGAAAGCAGTTGCAGTGCGCAAGCCTAAGAATGTGACTGAACTGGAGGCTTTTGCCCATGACGAATGGGCGAAGATACCCGTAGATCGCTGCAAGACACTTGTGTCAAGCTATGCTTCACGTTAAAAGCTGTTATAACTGTAAAAGGATGTTGTACTAAGTACTAAGATTGAATGTCACTTGGGGGTTGAATAAAACTGATAATGATGTGAGCACAGAAAAGACATTTGTGGTTATTTCATTATAAATGTTATGTTATATTTGTCTGACCTACACGTGCCTCTTTGATTTAATTGTAAGCAAGATGACTGAATGATCAAAATCAATGTCAAACTGGCCAAAACACTCAATTTCAGTGGGGGTTGAATAATTTTGAACACAACTGTACGTCATCTCAATGTGTCGTCTTCACAAATTTTTCAGTAAAGCCGTATTTAGCACAGGAAATGTTATTTATTACAGGGTATAAAGTGATAAAAGGACAATTTTTACAGACCAGGTTTCCAGAGCTTTAATGTAAGCCAAATAGCTAGATCCTAGATTGTGACACCCTGTTCAACGTGGCACCAGGGGAGGAATAGTATTTTTTCGGGAACCTGTGCCCTGCTTGTGTCTTTTTAGGGTGGAAACTCCAGCCCTGGAAGGCTTGAACTTTAAGGAACCTCAAAACAAGAGCAGCCGGTATTGGAAGTCACTTGTAGACTTGGCAGTGAAGTCATCCACGACATTGAGGGAAGACGAAGGAGACTGCAAGTTATAGCAGAACTTGTGTTGACCTCTCTCCTTGGAACGAGAATCAAATTTGATTTTGGAGAGCCTCCGAAAAAACATTATGACTCAATCATTGTTCCGAATAGTCATATAAACACATAAATGTTGAAGTGGAGGCTGTAGCCCATTAGTCAAAGGAACCTCATGAAAAACCATCCAGCTGGAATTGTACGACAACGTAGACTTGTGGAGAAGGCTTCCAAAATATTAGCGTTAGCCACAAAAGGCAATAGGTTTTGCTAGAACCTTTGGGGACCTCTTGCCTGGGTACCAGAACCATCTTCGGCAATTCCGGCACTTCCTTTTTACGATCGAATCGGGAACAGGCACTATTGCCGGGTAAATAAAGGGTTAGTCCCACATTAATCTGTCGAATTGGTCCTATAAATGGATATCCTGGCAGAGGAGAGATTCTGTTCTAATGGTAACATACACATGTGGGGTTTTTTTTCTTCTCATAATTACAGTGTGGAATTTCTATGAGATCATCTTTTTTAAAGAAAAGTTTCCACTTAAGAGACGTCGAGTGTGGCTAAGACAATCGTTTCAGAGTTCACAGGCAATTTCTGTAAACGGCTTTAATTCTTAAATTCATTTAATAGCCCAAAGCGCTCGTTTTACGCTCGTGGTCTGATCTGATTCAGCACTTGCCTGTAAAGCAGAATGAGTAAAGTATAAAAGAACTATTAAAAAGAAATTAAAGGGAGGCTCTGTAACAGATCTCAGTTCCCCGACATGGTCACATTTGTCAATGCCGCTTCCTTACTGGACCCCCGTGTTCTCCTTATGAATCTCCTGTCTTTCTCCAGTACCTTACCCATAGCTTAGAGACGGGTACACATTGCTAGCATCCCCCAGAACTAAGCCGTGGCTGTAGATCTGGAGCTACCCACACCATGAGTCGTGACTAGTGATACACCAAAATTAAAATTTACGGCGATACGAAACCAAAAATTCGAGATCAGCTCAGCAGAAAAAACGATACCGAAACCGAAAATCAGTCACCTGAACCTGGGCCTGGAGATCCAGACAAGCCTGGGACTCGCCTGTGTCTGGAGGACCGCCGAGCAGGCAGCTTGGCCGTCCTCCAGGCTCAGGCGAGCCCCCAGCTCGGCCAGGCCTCCAAGCCCTGGTTCGGATGACTTAATTTTTTTCGTCTGTTAGTTCCTTTCAGCCGAAAGCACCATTTTCGGCCGAAAGCACCATTTTCAGCCGAAAATGTCGGTGTCCGAAATTTCGGTGCATCCCTAGTCGTGACTGCATTATAGGGTCAAAATAGAACTCTTTTTTTAATCAAGGACAGATACTAGGGATGCACCGAAACGAAAATTTCCGGCCGATACCGAAACCGAAAATTCAAGATCGTTTCGGCAGAAAACCGATACCGAAAATCAGCCATGAGAACCTGGGCCTGGAGGCCGGGGACTCGCCTGATCCTGAAGGCCGGCCGAGCAGCTTGCTCGGCCGGGCCTCCAGGCCCAGATTCGCATGGCTGGTTGCACCATACTCACCTACATCCTCCTCAGCTGCTCAGGTTCCTCCGGCGTTTTCGGCGGGGTTAATCCAGCTGTTTTGCAGGTTTTAGTGAGTGTTTGGTGGGTTTTAGCGGTGAGTTTTCTGCGGGTTGGCAGTGAGTGTTCGGCGGGTTTTCCTTGCAATTCGGGGACCCTGTGGTGCTTGCTGAATACACCGCTGGGTCGCCGAAATAGGATCGCCAATTCGCACCCTGGGGGCTCGCCTGAGCCTGGAGGACGGCCGAGCAGCCTGCGACAGCCGGGAGACTGTCACCGCTGGAGCGCAGGACCGAAGTAGGAGGATGTAGGTGAGTATGGTGCCTACACATAGTCCCCTACATCCTCCTACTTCGGCCTGCGCTCCAGCGGTGACCGTCCAACGGCTGTCGCATGCTGCATGGCCGTCGTCCAGGCTCAGGCGAGCCCCCTCGGTGCAAATTGGCGATCCTATTTCGGCGACCCTGCGGTGTATTCAGCAAGCACCAAAGCGTCCCCGAATTGCAAGGAAAACCCGACGAACACTCACCGCCAACCCGCCAAAAACTCACCGCTAAAACCCACCAAATACTCACTAAAACCCGCAAAACAGCTGGATTAACCCCGCCGAATACGCCGGAGGAACCTGAGCAGCTGCCGATCAGAGCCGCCAGAAAAAGCCGACAAAGCAGACGAATGGAGTGAACAAAAAAAAAACAGTACGCTTCAAAGTTTGAAAATTTAAACACTGTTTGCAAAGAAACTACAGAAAGAAAATGTCTGGAATTTACATATAAAATCCAATGAATGAGAATAAAAAGGGCTGTTAAAGAAAAAATAAAAAAACGATTAAAAAAAAAAAATCCCAAAACAAAATCCCGAAAAAATGCCTAAAAGATCCTAAAAAAATCTATAAAGAGACTTTTTACGTCAGAATAAAATAATAAACGGTTTATTAGATATGGACTTAAAACGGGAATATTTTTGACATTGAAGCCTATGGGATTCGTCTGAATAAATCTGTCGAATGAAGCAACCAAAAGGCAGGGCATTTTGGCAACTTTTCACTGCTGGTTTGTGTTCTCTGAGTACACGAAGCATTGCTTCTCTATGGGGATTCACTGCCCTCGAACAGGCACCGAATGTGCAGGCAATTCGCCAACATTTGGCGAACTGCCTGCTCTCTAAATAGCCGAATGGCCAGGAAAGGTAACCGTACCCTGAATTTCACTGTTCGGTTACCTTTCGCCAGCAATTCGGATCTCTTTGACAGTAAAAAAATAATTGTCCATAGGCTGTCAGCAGGGTCTGACCAATTATTTAAGGGCAAAAAAAAGGAACTAGAATATCCCTTTAAAGGAAAAACAGTGTGGATGATGACATAAAAGAGGACTCCACGCGGAGCACCGGAAAAGACAATGTGAGAATTACATAAGAAGAACGATACAAAGAGAAGGTGGCGGGGGGGGGGGGGGGGACTTATTAAATTGTAATTATTATGTAAAGCTTTGTTGCAAACGGAAATAGCAGCGCCTGGATTGTTCCGGAAAAGAAAAGGAATCTTAAGAGTGAGTTTCCTGGGGGAAAAACGTGTAAATCATAGAACACAAAACAAGGGCAACAGACGAGTAATAAAGAATATGAAGCAGAGTATTCAATATAAAACATTGTAAAAGTCAGATATAGCGATCACGCCGCGACTTAAATGTGTAAAACTACCACGTACATAAACTGTAACTAGATTACTTGTGTATTAAAAACAAAACCACGTTATAAAACACATTATAAACCACGTTATAAAACACGATATAAAACACATTATAAACCACATTATAAAACACGTTATAAACCACATTATAAAACACGTTATAAACCACGTTATAAACCACATTATAAAACACATTATAAAACACGTTATAAACCACGTTATAAAACACATTATAAACCACATTATAAAACACATTATAAAACACATTATAAAACACAGGCTGCTGGCTTTTTCTTTGTTTGGAGTAATTGCACGTGAAAAGTAAAAAATAAAGTTAGGTTTTTATCTCCTGTTTGCATATTGTGGATTTTTCCCATGATGCAACAATTACCAAAATCTGTGCACACGTTTTTCTTTGTGGCTGTGCTTTATCTTATGCAGTATTTAACAGTTAATAAGGTGGATGAGGGAATGTTTAGATAAGGCAGCAGGGGGTGTATTGTGTTCTCCGGGCTGTTATTATTAATATATATATATATATAGCCGCCAACAGTTTCCGAAGCGCTTTACAATAACCAATGGGCACAAGACACAAATAAACAAATATAGAATGGAGACGTGAAGAGGGCCCTGCTCATAGGAGCTTACAATCTAGAGATCTAGTTCATTTGCCTTTGTTAAATCCCTATAAAGATATATTGCTTTCTTTACAATAAAGTATAAGAAAAAAAGGGTGTCATCTGCGCTTATCCCTATTGCTCCATGCGAAACAAAACACAATCAGAGGTTTTGGTTTACTTGAATGGCCATTGAATTGTAAGCTCACCTGCCACGTCACGGCACCTCTGGGTCAAGTGGGTCCTAACTTAATTATAACCAAGAGCTGCTTTTTCAGTTAAGAGACAAAACGGGGGTTTTTATTTATACTCTCACCTGAGAAATCTCCACTTTGGGATTAAAAACAAAAACACGGAACGGGACAGCAGCAAAAATGGCCTGGCTGGAAAAGCAACAAAATATGCAATGATGTGAGTCGGTGACTGACTCATTCATTCTATTCTATGACCAAAGCCATACAGCGAGGAGCAAGTGATGGAAAGAGTTGGGGGGGGCCGTTTACAACACAAAATATCACACAATGGATGCACCCAGTGACACGTATAGAGAAAAATATCACACAATGGATGCAACCAGTGACACATAGAGGAAAATATCACACAATGGATGCAACCAGTGACACCTATAGAGGAAAATATCACACAATGGATGCACCCAGTGACACCTATAGAGGAAGATATCACACAATGGATGCGCCCAGTGACACATATAGAGGAAGATATCACACAATGGATGCACCCAGTGACACATATAGAAGAAAATATAACACAATGGATGCATCCAGTGACACATATAGAGGAAAATATCACACAATGGATGCACCCAGTGACACATATAGAGGAAAATATCACACAATGGATGCACCCAGTGACACATATAGAGGAAAATATCACACAATGGATGCACCCAGTGACACCTATAGAGGAAGATATCACACAATGGATGCACCCAGTGACACATATAGAGGAAAATATCACACAATGGATGCGCCCAGTGACATCTATAGATGAAAATATCACACAATGGATGCACCCAGTGACACCTATAGAGGAAAATATCACACAATTGATGCACCCAGTGACACCTATAGAGGAAAATATCACACAATGGATGCGCCCAGTGACACCTATAGAGGAGAATATCACACAATTGATGCACCCAGTGACACCTATAGAGGAAAATATCACACAATTGATGCACCCAGTGACACCTATAGAGAAAATATCACACAATGGATGCACCCAGTGACACATATAGAGAAAATATCACACAATGGATGCGCCCAGTGACACATATAGAGGAAAATATCACACAATGGATGCACCCAGTGACACATATAGAGGAAAATATCACACAATGGATGCACCCAGTGACACATAGAGGAAAATATCACACAATGGATGCACCCAGTGACACATATAGAGGGAAATATCACACAATGGATGCACCCAGTGACACATAGAGGAAAATATCACACAATGGATGCACCCAGTGACACATATAAAGGAAAATATCACACAATGGATGCACCAGTGACACATATAGAGGAAAATATTATCTTAACTAAATAAACAAGAGAAAAACACATGTAAGATATCAGCAACATAATAAAATAAAAACAATAAGGACATTCCATTTCTGGGTGGTACTGGCCCTTTAAATGGACACTCTACTCATCCTGACCACTTTATCTTTTTTCGGTGGTGAGGCTATGTGGAGTGCCGCTCCTCCTCTCCCCCCCCCCCGCCTGATTTGGCAGGAAACACCGTGTGAAGCGGAGGAGTTTCCTCCACCCACATGACCCTCACCAGGCAGCCAAGATTTAGAATTTCCCGGCTGCCGGTCACCAGATCAGTCACTGATGATGTCAGCACGCTCTGTGTGCATGCGCGTGCAGCTCCGATCCATCATTCTATGCAGGTGCTACGTAACCTACGTAAACGTATGTAAAGTGCGCAAGTACCAAGCAAAGCGCAATTTCCGGTGCCTATGCTATGCGAGTTGCGCAGCAAAGCTACAGAGAATTCCTCCTTTAGAAAATAAACAAAACATAAAATACTATCAATAGCAGAATGCATGCGAACAAAAAAGTTGTTTTATTTTCATTTCCATTAATAGTAGGTAATACACAGAGCATTCAAATCTCTAGGACAGGGGTCAGGAACCTTGGCCCTCCAGATGCTTTGGAGCTACATCTTCCATGATGCTCGGCCACGCATGAGGTCAACTGAGCCTCAAGGGAAATGTAGTTCCTGAAGGGTCAAGGCTGGTGACCCCTTCTCTAAGTCACTAGGTCTATTCACATCAAAGTAACTCTCATCATTTTTACCTTTAATTTCCTTAAACTGACTGAGCACCACTGTGCGGGAAATACTAGCGGTTGCTGCTGTTTTTTCATTGAGTCGCATGGGGTTTATTCACTAAGCTGTGACTTGAAGTACAGATGCAAGTTTACTGCATATTTTAAGTCACAGCAGTCAAAGTTAGAGGATTTTTTGGGGAAATTTCAAATCTATATTTAAAAATTTGAACGAAAATTTGCAATTCTCCACCAATTCACCATTTAGAGAATAAGAGCCATGCTAAAACATTTCAAATACCATCGGACGCCTGGGGGTTTTTACCCCCAAAATAAAGCTTACTTTATACAATATCTCCAGATTATCTTTTGCAACAGTAACTCACAGAGGGGTCTATTCACAAAACACTGAAATGGAACGCAATTTCGGCTCTTTGCATTTTGGCAATTCCATGTCGCCGAAAATACGGTGCATTCACCATGCACCGATTGGTCACTGTGTTACACTGAAAATGAAGTTGGTGAAGCAGGTATCGGACATCGACAAAAAACGCCGATTGCCACGATAACCGCCGAATTGGCCTCGGCAAATTCCCCCGAACTGAAAAGTAAAAATGAAAGAAGTCTTCTTTTCTCTTAATAGAAGCTTAAATCAATAAAAAAATGTAATAAAAATGTGCCTAAATAATAGAAAAGGTCCTTTAAAAATTAATAAAAAGGTCTGTTATAAAATCATAAAAAAAGTCTTTTAAAAAATAAAAAATAAATAGCATTTTTGCAAAAAATAATAAATGGCCTTTAATTTTTTTTTTACTTTTTCTTAAAAAGATCTTAATTATTTTTATTACATTGCTATGATATTCGCCTGTTTAAACCTGTCGAGTTGAAACATCGAAAATCAGGTCATTTAGCCGAAATGTCGGTGTTCTGTGAATAGATAAATCGATAGTTCTAAGGCTAGGGTCAGACTGAGGCAGTGCGAACGCGCGTTCTGGCGCACTTAATCACGGCCGTGCTAGCAGCAGATGTCGGGCAATGACGGCCAATATACGAAGTACGGTCGCACAAAAGTCCGGCCGCGCAACGCAAGTGGAAAATGAACGCATTTTTTCGAGAACGTGAAACCGCAGGTACTGACGTACAGAGTGCGCTGCGTCCGCATAGCGGCGTGTTTGCGTGATTTGGAGACGTCAGACGCTGCTAATGTCCAGCCAACATAACGTCCAGACACAAAAAGTGTTTTATTGATGATCCGTACAAAATCACGGACGAAAATGCGCATAGTATGACCGCTATCGCGTATTCCGTGAAAAAATACGTCCATTCGTTCGAACGCACTTTTTCACAGACAACATAAAAATGCGTTCGTCTGACCCTAGCCTTAGTGGGACAAGTTTGGTGCTGCCAATCGGAGGCAAAATGCACCCTATTTCACTGTCAGGTCGCCAGCATTTGGCGAATTGACAGCTTTGAGAATACGTGAATTGGCCCGAAATTGCAGAAACGGTGAATTTCGTCATTCGGTGGAATTCAGTGGCAATTTTGGTTTAGTGAATAACCCCCCTACTGAGATGCCTGGTGAATGCCCATCCCCCAGGCCAGCCTGTGAGAGGTGCACCTTCCTGGTAGTGCGACCGTAATGGTTTTGGATAATGAATTAACACTTCCTGCCGGTTACACGAGAAACACGTACGGGACGTGAAGCAAGTCGAGGTAACAATGGCGCATTATTTCTGAAACATTCTTCTTTCCACCGACCGTCTATAAGGAAGTAGAGAGAAACGCAAAATAGCTTTAAGAAGTTGCTATGGCAACGCAGTTCGCAAAAAAAAAAAAAAAAAGCTAGAATATTAGAAAAAAAATATTATCTCAATCTGGGAAGTCGGGGAATGGCATTGTCACTAGCCCCGCCTCCAGCGCCGCTGAAACGTCAGGGACAGGTGCGTTTATGTATCTTTTCTTTATGTTTTTTTACTTTATTCTGTATTTAACACATTTGCACTTTTTCTAAAATTTTTCCAAACCACATAAAAATCTGCAA